>PVIU01000196.1:0-78232 GCA_004026605.1 Ondatra zibethicus | reverse complement strand
ATGGCAACTCTTATAAAGGAAAGTCATTCACCTGCAGTGGCTTACATGTTCAGAAGTTCAGTACATTATCATCATGGTGGAGAGTATGACGACATGCAGGCACACACAATGCTGGCTACATCTTGATAAGCAGCTGGGAGATGGAAGTTTGGAAGAAAGTCTTTCTGCGGGCAGCTGTGCGAGGTGGTGTTTAGAGAGCCCGTCACCGAGAGTGTGACACCTGCACCCTGTTGTTAATTAACAGTATATCTATGCATAGTCCTTGAAGTCAGTAAATAAATTACAACTTGAGCTAGCTCCTTTCTCTTCCAGCGCACTCAGGGTGTTGTCTCCAAGAAGGAGTCTTCTGGAGCCCGTGCACGCTTACATTTGCCTCAGTACCTCAGCTTCCCTGTTCAATCCCTTTTGAGTTTTAGTTGAGCACACTGGTACTTAAATTGAACGAAGTTCTTAGGCTCCTTGTTCCTAGATGAGAGGCCTGGGCTTGGGTTCAGATACAGGAAACAGAGAAGAGACTGGCAGTATCAGGGACGTCTTCTTAAAAGGTAGCCGAGAAGTACTTAAGTCCCACTTCTCTTCCTCTGCCAACCGCTCGGAACTCAAGTGCAGACAAAGTTCACCCCCTGAGGGTGAGAGAACAAAGGTTGGGGCTGGCAGGCCACAAGAATTTGCAGTATCGCTAGGCAGTGGTGGTGCACGCCTTTAATCCCAGCACTCCGGAGGCAGAGGCAGGTGGATCTCTGTGGATCGAAACCAGCCTGGTCTACAGAGTGAGTTCCAGGACAGGCTCTAAAGCTACAGAGAAAGCTTGTCTCGAAAAAAACAAAAACAAACAAACAAAACAACAACAACAACAACAAAAAAGCCAAACCAAAAAAGAGCAAGGCCAACACTCAACTCCAGAATTCCAAATGACAGAGAAATCAGTTGTTTTGGTGAGGCTATCCTGTTTGGGGGACATTTGCTGCTCTTGCTGAACCCAGTTTTACTTGGTCAAATCATATTTCCGCATTCACTAGTTCTTATCGAAATGCTTAGCACCTGTTATGGGCTCAGAATATTTTTCCTGAATGAATGAATCCCTACACATGCATTACAGAACACATATGTAAAACTGACTACATGCTACAGTAACTCCTGATGAGTTTCTTAGATGAACTAGATGTTCTCCGTGTGTGCCTTGTTCTTTCCTGAGAGCGAGGCCATCTCTTGGAGAATCTGTGCTCTTAATTCTTCGATACAGATCATGCTTGATAGCTTCTTACATTTTTATGTATTTATTTATTTAGCCCACTGAGGCCTGTTAGTGTTGTCCTTAGATGCATGGGTGTGGTGTCATTCACTAGGATCTGAGAAATCTACTAGTGTCTTTGCCTCCAAAGAAAGGTGACTGTCACTAGCAATTATCAACTGTCAATAGCTCCTCAGATAGGGGTGGGGCCACCCCATCTTTGGTGCAAGAATTTGTTCACCGGCTTATTTATTTATTTATTTATTCATTTATATCAAGGCAGGGTCTCTCTGTGTAGCCCCGACTGTCCTGGAACTCACTCTGTCGCCTAGGCTGGCCTCTAACTCACAGAGATGTGCCTGCCTCCTCCTTTGCTGGAACTAAAGGTGTGTGCCACCACTGCCTAGTCTACTCTTTGGTATCTTAATTGGAACTGTAGTAATCAATAGTTAGTAGAGCTGGGCGTAGTGGTACATGCTGACAGAATAATGCTAAAGAAACACGGAACAGGAGTTTGAGGCCAGTGTGACCGCCGAGATAGCTCAGCAGATGAAAGTGCTTAGTGCTCAAGCCGGGAGATCTGAGTCTGATGCCAGAACACATGGTGGAAAGAGAAGACAGCCTGTCCAAAGATTGCCTTCTGACTGCCAGATGCATACAATGGGATGTACACACCAGCGAATGCACACACACACACACACACACACACACACACACACATACACGCATGCATGCACGCACGTACACACACGCATGCATGCATGCACACACACATGCAAACACACACTCGTGCATGCATGCATGTGTGCACACATGCACATACCCACACATAAATAAAAGAAAAGCTTAAGAAGGTGACCTTCCACCCGGGCAGTGGTGGTGCACGTCTTTAATCGCAGCACTCAGGAGACAGAGAGAGGCGGATCTCTGTGTGTTCAAGGCCAGCCTGGTTTACAGAGCGGGTTCCAGAACAGGCTTCAAAGCTACAGAAAAACCCTGTCTCAAAAAACAAAAACAAAAACAAAACACATATATATGTTTAAATATAAATACTTAAAAAGAAGGTGACCTTCCAAGTGACCACAGTACTCCATACTCTCTACAGACTGCGTTTTTGTCAGTGTGTTGTTGCTATATTACTGTAGACAGAAAATGGAACTGACAGAAAAGTCGGAACAAAACAGATACTTCCAGAAACCGTGCCCTGGAGGATGAATACTGTGGATTCTCCTGTCTACCCAACTCTCAGGGTCTGCAATGGAATAGCAACAGTTGCAATATTATCAAATCCTCCCAAACACATCCTCACAGTTCACAATTATCAGTAGGGAGAGATGCTATTGTCAAGAAGAATTGTATCATATGGCCCGTCCTGCCTGTAATGAAGTCCAAGTGGTAAACATTTAAACAACATTTTAAAAATCCTTCCTAGTTGTTTCATCCCATTGCCTGACAATGCCTTTTTATTAAACATTTGAAGATGTAGCAAAAAGCATTAGGCTCAGAGCTCTAAGCTCTAACATCTTGAAATAGCTTGAACTGTTCAGATAGAAACGCTTTAAAATAGAGATGGCATTTTTCTAAAGGAGAAGGAGGAAAGGTAATTTACATTAGTAGTAATCTGCATGCTGTTCTCATCTCTGGGCAGCTTGCTGTGTTTTTTTTTTCCCCCTCTGTAGCCCATCGCTTATTTTCATAATGATTACTCAAAAATAAACTCAGAGTGGCATTTGTTCCTTTCTGAAATATTGTATATAAGAATTGTCCTCTATGAAAGTATACTTAATTTGAGGATGAATAGGAGGTACATTTGAAATGATTTGAAGAAGAGAGAGAAAGGGCCAGGACTGGGGGCTGGGGAGATAGTCCAGTTGGTAATGGACTTGCCTTGGAGCTAGGGGGCTGGGAGATAGTCCTGTTGGTAATGGACTTGCCTTGTAAGCAGGGGGACCCAAATTCTAGCCCTTAAAAGGACCTGCAGAAAATGATGTGCTACTTCAGGCTAATAATTCCAACAGTTGGGAGGGGCAGAGACAAGAGGATTCCTGTAGCTTGCTAGACAGCAGGCCTAGTTTAATTGGTGAGCTTCAGGCCACTCCTCTTACTACAAGAGATCCCTGTCTCTATTCTAGTATGTGGACTATGTTTCTGAGGATGATACCAGAGATGGGGGGGGAGTGGGAAGAGAGAGAGGAAGGGAAGGGAAGGGAGGGAGGGAGGGAGGGAGGGAGAGAGGGAAGGAGGGAGAGAGGGAGGGAGAATCCAAAATACCCAAATGATTTTCTAAGCCTTTCAGGTTTTCGGTCCAAACCCCTCCTTATAGGAAACTGCATTTGATAATTCTCTTTTTAGACCTAAAGAATTTGTCATCAGAAGGGCGGTTCCCTTCTCCCCTGCCCGGCCTTCCTACTTCAAGGTCAGTGTTTGTGAAGCTCCAGCAGTCTGGAGAAGCCAGTGCAATCTTGCAGCAGAATTAGCAGGCACAGGATGAAGGACACCCGGCTGGAGATGGGGGATGGAAAGGGGCAGGTGTTCTAGAGAAGGAGGACTCTTCGCCCAGCAATCCGGAGGCCTCT
This sequence comes from Ondatra zibethicus, assembly GCA_004026605.1. Taxonomy (NCBI): domain Eukaryota; kingdom Metazoa; phylum Chordata; class Mammalia; order Rodentia; family Cricetidae; genus Ondatra; species Ondatra zibethicus. Next base: position 74,425 of record PVIU01000196.1, on the reverse strand, counting down.
CCAATTGCTCCCAGAGGCTTATGTGCCTGAGCCGCTGCTTCTTCTATGACATTAAGGAAAAAAAACAGAATTAAAATTGGCATCTTAAGTTGGCCTCATTCTCTGTATCTTCACTTGCAAAGATCCAGTTACAAGACCAGCACAATATGAAAATATTAGGAACTTTCTCAGAACATATTAACCATTTCAAGACAGTGGAACATTCTTCAACAGCAGGGGCTCCCTGAGCATGAACCCTGCTGGCCACACAGGGGTCATGCTCCCGAAGCAGGTCCCTACAGGTCAGGCCGGTTAAAATATTTGCCCAAGGGAATCAAACTGCTTAGGACCACAGCTAATCCATGATTTCCTTGCTTCTTTTTTTTTTTTTTTCGGGAAAAAAGGAGTTCATTTTAGCTTGTGATTCCAGGTTACAGTTTACCTCTGTGGCAAAGCCAAGGCAGGAACACCAAACAGCTAGTTACAAACACAGCCACGGTGGAGAGCGAAGAGAAATGGATGCACGCATGCCGCTCTGTCCCTTGTTGGCTTGTGTTCACCTTGATTTCTTCACTCCTAATAGTCCAGGATCCCCTGCTTAGGGAATGGTGCCACCTACAGTGGGTAGGACAATCTCCCAAGATGTGTGCACAGGCCAACCTGCCATAGACAATCCCTCACTGAGACTCTGGCTTGTAGTAAGTTGACAATTGAAGTTGACCACCACACTTGGGAGGGTGTGTTTATTCACAGATGTGTTTATAAAATACCTCCATGCTGCCCTATGTGACTGAGCTGAATCCATACTTTGGAGCTTTAAATATTTGCTTTCTGCCTTCTGGACCAGAGGTTGTTGGTAACATTCTGTTACTCTTCTCTATGCATGAAACAGCTTTGTTACAGTTGAATGTTTGTTTGTTTTTCTTTTTTTTCTCAGCTAATAGCTTAGGCTTGTTACCAACTAGCTCTTACAACATGAATTAACCCATTTTCATTATCTACTTTTTAAAAATCTTTTTTATTGATATTTATTGAGCTCTACATTTTTCTCTGCTCCCCTCCCTGCCTCTCCCCTCCTCCTTCAACCCTTCCCCAAGGTCCCCATGCTCCCAATTTACTCAGGAGATCTTGTCTTTTTATACTTTCTACTTCCCATGTAGATTAGATCTATGTAAGTCTCTCTTAGTGTCTGCATTGTTGTCTAGGTTCTCTGAGATTGTGGTTGTAGGCTGGCTTTCTTTGCTTTATGTTTAAAAAACCACCTATGAGTGAGTACATGTGATAACTGTCTTTCTGTGTCTGGGTTACCTCATTCAAAATAATGCTTTCTAGCTCCATCCATTTTCCTGCAAAATTCAAGCGGTCATTATTTTTTTCTGCTGTGTAGTACTCCATTGTGTAAATGTACCACATTTTTCTTATCCATTCTTCAATCGAGGGGCATTTAGGTTGTTTCCAGGTTCTGGATATGACAAACAAAGCTGCTATGAACATAGTTGAGCACATGTCCTTGTGGCATGATTGAGCATCCTTTGGAAATATACCCCAAAGTGGTATTACTGGGTCTTGAGGAAGGTTGTTTCCTAATTTTCTGAGAAATTGCCACACTGACATCCAAAGGGGTTGTACCAGCTTGCATTCCCACCAGCAATGCAGAAGTGTTCCCTTTCCCCCACAACCTCTCCAGCATAAGTTGTCATCAGTGTTTTTAATCTTGGCTATTCTTACAGGTGTAAGATGGAATCTCAGAGTTGTTTTGATTTGCATTTCTCTGATGACTAAGGATGCTGAACATTTCCTTAAGTGTCTTTCAGCCATTTTAGATTCCTCTGTTGAGAGTTCTCTGTTTAGGTCTGTACTCCATTTTTTTTTATTGGATTATGTGATCTTTTGGTGTCTAATTTCTTGAGTTTTTTGTATATTTTGGAGACCAGACCTCTGTCTGATGTGGGGTTGGTGAAGATCTTTTCCCATTCTGTAGGCTGTCGTTTTGTCTTGTTGACCATGTCCTTTGCTTTACAGAAGCTTTTCAGTTTCAGGAGGTCCCATTTATTAATTGTTTCTCTCAGTGTCTGTGCTGCTGGGGTTCTATTTAGGAAGTGGTTCCCTGTGCCAATGCGTTCGAGTGTACTTCCCACTTTCTCTTCTATAAGGTTCAGTGTGGCTGGCTTTATGTTGAGGTCTTTGATCCATTTGGATTTGAATTTTGTTCATGCTGATAGACATGGGTCTATTTTCATTTTTCTACATGTTGATATCCAGTTATGCCAGCACCACTTGTTAAATATGCTTTCTTTTTTCCATTTGATATTTTTTGCTTCTTTATCAAAGATCAGGTGTTCGAAGATGTGTGGATTGATATCCAGGTCTTGTATTCGGTTCCATTGGTCCTCCTGTCTGTTCTTATGCCAGTACCCAGATGTTTTCAGTACTGTAGCTCAGTAGTATAGTTTGAAGTCAGGGATTGTGATGCCTCCAGAAATTCTTTTATTGCATAGGATTGTTTTGGCTATTGTGGGTTTTTTGCTTTTCCAAATGAAGTTGAGTACTATTCTTTCGAGGTCTTTGAAGAATTTTGCTGGGATTTTGATGGGCATTGCATTGAAGATTTCTTGCTTATTTTATCTTTCACTCTACATTCTATTAATTCTATAATTATATATGTAATTATATATATAATTTTTTCATTCCTTAATGTTTATTGAGCAGACTTTGTGGAAGGAACTACAGTAGGAATGAAGGTAGCAAGATAAAATTCTTTTTTAAAAAATGTGTGTGTGCATGTGCAAGCATGTGTGTGTGTGTGTGTGTGTGTGTGTGTGTGTTCCTGCCTGTATGTCATGGTGTGTCTGTGGAGGTCAGAGGACAGCTAGGGGGTCAGTTCTTACTTTCTATCATGTGAATCCTGTGGATCAAATTTAGGTCACCAGGCTTGGTGGCAAACACCTTTTGTTGTTTGTTTGTTTTGGTTTTTGAGACAGGGTCTCACACAGTAGCTGTGCTGTCCTGGAACTCTGGGTAGACCAGACTGGCCTTGCTGAGATCAAAGGTGTGCACCACCACACCCAGTAGTGGTGAGAATCTTTACTGCTGGGCCATCTGGAAAGTCCCTAAATATATATATACATACATGCATGCATGCATGCATACATACATACATACATATACACACATAAATACATAAAATATTTCTTTACGTACTTATTTTCACTATATAAACAAAGTTGGCTTTGAATTCACAGAGCTCCACCTGTCTCTGCCTCCCTAGTCATAGGATTAATGGTGTTTGTGTGTGTATGTGTAGATGGATGGATAGATAGATAGATAGATAGATAGATAGATAGATAGATAGATAGATAGGTAGATAGATAGATAGAATAAAGGAAAAGACTTTTTTGGTTTGGTTTGGTTTAATTTTATTTACTTATTTTTATGGGTGTGAATGATGTTTGGCTGCATGCATGCTTGGGTACCCTAAGTGTGGCCAGTGCTTAAGGAGGTCAGAAGCGATCACTGGATCCCCCAAAACTGGAGTTACAGATAGTTGTGAGCTACTACATGGGTATCAGGAATGAACCTGGGTCCTCTGGAGGAAGAGCCAAAACTTTTAACTGCTGAAGCATTTATCCAGCCCTAAGACATTTGTTTATAAAGATTGTTTTAAGTAGGGGCTTCAGAGCTGGCTCAGCAGTTAAGAGCTCTTGCTGCTCTAGGGGAACTCTGTGTCGCAAGCTTTCTTGTTGAACTGTCTTTGGACTGTCAACCCACAAGGAATGACACAGCGACTTGTTATTAATTATGAAAGCTTGGCCTTAGCTTAGGCTTGTACTACTAGTTCTTATAACTTAACCTGCTTTATTTGTCTACATTCTGCCACATGGCTCGGTTAACCTCTCTACTCTGTACCATGTCCCGACCTCTTCAGTGTCTCCCTGGCATTGCTCTGCCTCTATTTTTTCCAGAGTTCCTCTCTCCCTGGAAATCCCAACTATTTTCTCCTACCTAACTATTGGCTGTTCAGCTCTTTATTAAACCAATCACAGTGACACATATTCACACAGTGTAAACAAATATTCCACAAAATTCCCCTTTTTGTCTAAACTAAAAATAAGGGTTAATCTCTGAAACCCTGTCTTGAAAAACTAAAAAAAAAAAAAAAAAATAGATTTACAATGTCCAGTCCATTTGTATTTGGCATATTAAGAGAAAATGGTCTAAAGCCTTAGGTTCTTAAAACATCTTAAATGCCATATTCTGTAGGTCTGTGAAGTGTTTAAAGACTACCTATCTATCTAAAATATATGTTTAACCTTGATAACACAAATAACATGATTACAAGTTTGATTGGTAGATAACGAACTACTAACCTGTATTTCTTAACTATCCTAAATAGTTTGTAATAATAAACTTTCAAGGACTATAAATTTACACTACATTGTTCAATGAAGTATATAAGTACAATACCTTAAATAAGAGTAGAAACATATATACAGTGTGACAAAATAACCTTAAATTTGTATCAATATACAAAAATCCATACCAATGTAAAATATTTGAGATTAATAGTTGTTTTTTACTTCAAAAGTGATTCAATAATCTACCCTTTAATCCTACCATTTCTATTTGTTTGTTTGTTGTTTTTTGTTTTTTTGAGACAGGGTTTCTATGTGTAATAGCTCTGGCTGTCCTGGAACTCTTTTTGTAGACCAGACTGGTCTTGAACTCACAGACATCTGTCTGCTTCTGCCTTCCTAGTGCTGGGATTAAAGGTGTGTGCCACCATTGCCCAGCTCTATCATTTCTATTCCCCCCCCATGCTTTTTTTTTTTAAATCTTTTTAGAAAGAGATCCCTGAATCTAACCTCTTTAGGTCAGTTTCCTGAACAAAGCTTGGCCTTAGCATAGGCTTTCCCCCAACTAGCTCTTAGAACTTAACCCATTTTTTTTAAATCTACATTTTGACATGTGGCTTAGGTACTTCTTCTTAGTAAGACACATCTGACTTGCTCTATGTCTGCTGGTGAAATCCTCCCAGAGTTCTCTCTCTCTGCCTGGAAGCCCTGCCTATACCTTCCGCCTAGCTATTGGGCATTCAGCTTTCACAGTAATGTATCTTCACACAAATATCCCACAACACCGCAGTTCAGTTCCCAGCACCCATATATTGGGTGGTTCATAGCTGCCTATAACTCCAGTTCCAGGACTTAGTGTCTCTGACCTTGGAGGCACTGCCCTCACTTGCACACACACCACACTCACAATTATACAAGTATTTTAAAATAAAATAAGATCTGTTTTAAAAACAATTTTTGGCCAGGTGGTGGTGGTGCACGCCTTTGATCCCAGCACTTGGGAGGCAGAGGCAGGCGGATCTCTGTGAGTTTGAGGTCAGCCTGTTCTACAAAAGCTAGTTCCAGGACAGCCTCCAAAGATACAGAGAAACCCTGTCTCGAAAAACCAAAAAAAAAAAAAAAAAATTGTTTGCTTCAGAAGTTACAGCCTAGTGTATGCCTATTAATAGTAAAGTCACTTTCTTTCTTTTTTTTTTTTTAAATATTTTTATGGTTTATTTAACTTTATTTTATGTGCATTGGTGTGAAGGTATCAGATCCCCACTGGATCTTCAGACAGTTGTGAGCTGCCATGTGGGTGCTGGGAATTGAACCCTGGTCCTCTGGAACAGCAGTCAGTGCTCTTAACCACTGAGCCATCTCTCCAGCCCCATAAAGTCACTTTCCAACTTAAAAATCAACTAAGGTCCTCCTAGGGGTAACTCAGGGTTGGAACTTAGTTGTAGAGCCCTTGCCTAGTATATAAAAGGCCCTAGGCTCAATCTCCAGGATTTTAAGAAAAAGAAAGAAACAGGCCAGCCTGGTCTACAAGAGCTAGTTCCAGGACAGGCTCCAAAGCTACAGAGAAAAGAAAGAAACAGAACCAGAGAGAGGGGAAGGAAGGAGAGAGAGAGAGAAAAAGAGAGAGAGAGAGAGAGAGAGAGAGAGAGAGAGAGAGAGAGAGAGATCTAAAGAGAAATTTTCAGCACTGTCTGCTTACAGAGTGGAAAGAGCTGAGAAGAAAATGTAACATGCTGCTAACCAAACAAAATTGTAGAAGGTCATTATTTTCATAAACAAAATTATAAGTGTATATCATTGAACCTTTTCTCAAGTATAAGAGACTTTCAGCAGCTCCCCAGCACAGTGTTACTTAGCAGACAGTTTGTGGACTATTGGTAGCCAGTCACATCCATGATAATTTGTTGATTAGTCTCTGCAGTTGATTGCCTGACTCATCTCTTTGTCATTGACCTGCTAGCTTATTCTGTCTAGCTCTAATTTACTGCCTGTCAACATCACACCTAAGCACTTCACTAGGTTCCATAAAGTATCTCCAGTGAACTTCTTATGTCTAGACCTGAATAATCCATGAAACTTTCAATTTACCATTCACAGAATATCTCTGAGGGTTTGTGGATATAGCTTAATAGGTAGGGGATTGCCTAGTGTACACAAAGGCTTAATCCCTAGCCATGCAAAGACCAGATGAAGTAGCATTCATTTATAATCCCAGGAGGTGGAGGCAGGAGGACTGGGAGTTCAAGGTCATCCTTGATTTCATAGAGTCCCAGGTCAATCTGTGGGACAATGGTCTTTTATCCTGTCACTTGTATTATTTTTTAACAAAATGCTGATTGGCCAGTAGCCAGGCAGGAAGTATAGGTGGGGTGATGGTGACCAGGCAGGAAGTAGAGGTGGGGCAACGAGAATTATGGGAAGAGGAAAGTTTCAGTCTGTAGTCATCATCCAGACACGGAAGAAGCCAGACACAGAGCAAGCAAAATGTGACTGCCTTACCAAGCCATGTGGCTAACACAGACAAGTATTATGGGCTAATATAAATTATAAGAGTTAACAAGAAGCCTGAGATAATAAGCCAATCAGTTTATAATTAATGTAGGCTTCTGTGTGTTTATTTGAAACTAAATGGATGTGGGACCTGATAGGACAAAAACCTTAGTCAACAATATGGCTACAGGAGACTGTGTCTCAAAAGTAAATAAGTGAATTAATGAATAGCATTGGGAAGTCAGGAGATGACACATGACTGCAATAATAACTCTTGACAGGTAGAGGCAGGAAGATTATGAGTTCAATGCCAGACTGGGATCCGTAGTAAGTTTCAGGCCAGCAAGGGCCACATAACAATATCCCGTCTCCAAAGAAAAAAAATGAAAAAACAATTGATAGGACAGCGATAAGGATGTATATACAGGACCTATCTGCTACGCAAAGCAATATCAAATATCTAGCGTATGCTCATTATCACCAAACGTTATGCCAGCTGCAATCAGCCTGATGTATTCTATTGCAAACTTATGAGGCAGTGACTTACATTACCCTGTATCCTAGTGAGAAGAACAGGCCCACCATGACATCACTAATAAATGGAAGAGCTGGGATCCGGACCACTGCAGTCAGACTGCAGAGTTTGGGAGGTCTGAGTCTAGTGTCAGCAGAGGGAAGTGCAAACCTACTTGAAGAGGGTCCAATTTCCCTGAGCAGGTATTTGGGGTGGGCAACGAAAAGAGGGAATGACATTGCCACTGGCTGTATAAATTATGCACGACAACGTCTGGTTGAGAAAACGGAGTATGAAGGGGGCAGTGACTCTATATGTCCTCTGTACAGTGAGCTATGGTCCCTGGGGAGGCTCTTCACTTACAATGAAGAAAGGCTTACAGGATGGATGAACAAGCTGGTAAACTAACTTAAATGTTTTAAGTACTTCGAGACTGAGTATGAGGTAGCTCAGGCTATCCTTGTATTTGTTGTGTGTAGCCAAGGATGACCTTGAACTACTGATCCTCTTGCCTCTACTTCCTGAGAAATCACTGGCATTGGAAGCCACACCCAGCTCAGAAAACTTAGTATATTATTATTATTTTTATTATATTGTTCTTATGAGACAGGGTTTTTTCTGTATAGTCCTGGAACTCGCTCTGTAAACCAGGCTGGTCTCTAACTCGGAGACCTGCCCTCTTCTACCTCCCAAGTGGTGGGCTTAAAGGCATGTGCCACCACTGCCTAGCTCAGAAAACTTGTTTTTAAAGATTATTTTTGCAGTCTTGTAATCTCTCTGAATGGAATGTATAGATAGAAGGGTTACTTCAAGTTTGAGGTCAGGTGAATCTACACAGTGATTTCTCAGTCAGCCAGAGAGACATAGGGGGAACTCGTCTCAAAAAAAAAAAAAAATCAGCTGGGCGGTGGTGGTGCATGCCTTTAATCCCAGCATTTGGGAGGCAGAGGCAGGTGAATCTCTGTGAGTTCGAGGCCAGCCTGGTCTACAAGAGCTAGTTCCAGGACAGGCTCAAAAGCTACAGAGAAACCCTGTCTCAAAAAAACTATATATATATATACATATATATATACATATGTATATATATAATTAATAACAAAGGATCTTCTTGCTCATGTCTTCTAATTCATTTTTAAAGGGTCATTTTACTATTTTTAATTATGTGTATGTGGCCAGGGCTTGGGGGTGTGATTTATGTACCTGAGTGATACAACCAGAGGTGTCAGATTCCTGGGATTAGCATTTCAGGGGTTTGTGGCCACCTGGTGCGCGTAGTGAGAATCCGACTCTGGTCCTCTGCAAGTGCTGTGTGCGGTCTTAAGTGCAGATGTGCCCCTCTAGCTCTTTGACTTCTAATTCCAACTTTTCAGACACTGGCTGTTATTAATGCTGCCTTCTTGTCATAGCTAGGGCTTTCTGCCCTTCAGAGTAGCCTGACTCAGAATTAATTCTCCCTTCTCCCTAATCAGAAGGCTATTACCACATTTTCAAGCGTAGCTAGCAATCAACCAGCTTCTTCATAAGTTCATGAAGAGGTGTGAATTACCAGCAATCCTCCTTAAAACGCTAAAAGGAGATTGTTTATTAATAAAAAGAACATTCAATTAACAAAGTTTCAGGCAGAGGGCAGATGTTTTAGGATAAAGGGAAGCATCTGACAGCTTGTGGGTGAAATTAAACTGTCTAGCCATCTGTGTCGTGTTTAGGTTTAAGAACCTCACAGGCATAGCCCCTCTTAGCCCCTCCTTGTCATTACTCCCCGAAATACACCGCCAAATGTGTGGGTGCCATGTTTCAGGTCATCCCAGCCCCTCCACAGAAGTCCACTCTCAGCTCCTGTCTGGGAGTTGGACCAGCGCTCTGTTGATTACTAACTCTAGTCCTCAGGCCCTGAAGTCCTTTTTCCAGCTCTTCTCTAGATAAAAAAAAAAAAACACTTTGGTCCTAGCTGTAGTTAGTGGAAGCAGACCAACAGGATTTTTCCCCTCAAGGTGGTGTGATACTCATAGGCCATCATGACTTAAATCTACCTTCCACCGTATGGGGGTTACTCTTCCCAATAAGCTCAGAAACTTTTGTTGGTTTCTGTCTCCCCAAGACTTCTTCTTTTTGGTTCTTTTTTTCTTTTTCTTTTTTAGATTTATTTATTTACTATGTATACGACATTCTGCCTCCATGTATGTCCACACGCCAGAAGAGGGTGCCATATATCATTACAGATGGTTGTGAGCCACCATGTGGTCGCTGGGAATCAAACTCAGGACCTCTGGAAGAGCAGCCAGTGCTCTTAACCACCGAGCCTTTTTGGTTTTTTGAGATAGGGTTTCTCTGTAGCTTTTGGAGTCTGTCCTGGAACTAGCTCTTGTAGAGCAGGCTGGCCTCGAACTCACAGAGATCCGCCTGCCTCTGCCTCCCAAGTGCTGGGATTAAAGGCGTGCACCTCCACCGCCCAGCTCCCCAAGACTTCTATCATGCAGAAACTCTGACTAGCACTTCCAGACAGTGTGAAAATAGTTATGGTTTCCCTCCTCTGTGGTACGGAAGCTGGGAAGTTAGAGAAGAGAGGAGAAAGTCTAAGAGCAGGCGAGAGGCCATGACAGAAAGAGAACTGGGGCTGGGCCAGCTGATCCAGAAAGACTCTCTTTACCCTGCTTGATAACTTTAAAAATATCTTTTAAGTTTAGCGTGTTTGAGTGTTTGTCTGTGTACCACTGTGTGCGCCTGGTGCCCTCAGAGGCCAGAAGGCATCGGAACCTCTGGAACTGGAGTTACAGATGGCTGTGAGTCACCGTGTGGATGATGGGAAACGAACCCAGGTCCTCTGCAAGAGCAAAAAGTACTCTTCACCACTGAGTCATCGTTCCAACCTTCCCTGCCGATTGTTTTTTTCTCTGGGAAAAAATACACTAAATGAATTGACCAAGTTGAAATATCTCTAAGGAAAGAAAGGAGACCGACTGAAGATCCCGAAGTTCCATATACACCGTTCTGAGCCGTGTGTCACTGTACTTCTTACAGAAAGGCAAAATTTCCTAATTCTAAGTTTTAAAGATTAGAGTTATTAATTTATTTTGTGTGTGTGTGTGTGTGTGTGTGTGTGTGTGTGTGTGTGCGTGCGTGCGTGTGTGCATGTGGCTACACTTATGCTACAGAACACAGGGAAAGCTCAGCGGACATGAACAGAAGTTCCCAGAGAGAAGCTGCAGTTCCAAACAGAACCTTCCCCGAGGCAGGTTAACCGGTGAGTGTGGAGAGGTTGGAATGTTGCAGGTCCAGAGCCTAACTACCTTGGGCTATCTTTAACCGTCTTAATAGCTGTGTACTCCATCTTCTGTGCCTGCGGACAGGTAAACCATCTGGAATACCAGCTTCCTTTGGGCGCATTGACTCAGCAGACCACTAGCTTCTGCCCACCCACAGGCTAAAGCCGGCCTGCCTCTGAGGCCTAGAATACAGGCTTCCCTGCTTTGCGGGAACCTGCGTCTCCTATGGTTCCACCAATGTGTTTGAAAAGTGTCTTGAGTTATTGCTTTCTGTGTTCTGTTGCTTTAAAAACTTCTTGAAGGGGGTTTTGAGACGTCTCCGTGGTTAAGAGCACTGGGTGCTCTTTCCGGAGGACCCAGGTTCCGTTCCCAGCATCCGCATTGCGCTCACAACTCTTGTTACCTCCAGTTCCAGGAGATTTGACACGGGCGCCAGGCACACATGTGCTGACATACCTGCATATGGGTAAGACACTCATACACATAAAAACATCTAAGATAAACAAAGCTTCATGAAACTGCTTCCGTGGTGGAGCGTGGAATTTGGGGTGATCTAACTCTGCTTTCCTGGGCCAGTGTCACTAATGTTTGACTCCTTAATAAAATATCTCTTATCTGTTTTGAGATGAGGGTTGTATTTTTGTGTCAATATGTAGAGAAGTCAGTTCTCTCATTCCACCAGCTGGGTTCTAGAGACCAAACTCAGGCGGTGAGACTTGCTGGCCAACGCCTTTACCCGCCGAGCCACTGTGATAGCCCAAGACTTCCCAGGCCTAATCCACAGGAGACACGTTTTCTCACAGATTCCATGAATTATCTGAAGGTTGGGAAATAAACCTTTTTCTCAGAGTGTGACAGCATTTTATACATGCCTGGGGATGTGTTTTACCTAAAAATGTGTCTCCTCTGAGCTCTGTGAAGGAAAATGGGTCTCTTATAAAGAAGCATGGCATCTCACAGAACACAGGACAAGAAGCACAGAGAGTTTCCAAGGGAAAAAGGGGTGCCTTTCTTTTCCTGCCCTCCCTGCACGTAATTTTCCTTTTTTTTGGGGGGGGGTTTCGAGACAGGGTTTCTCTGTGGCTTTGGAGCCTGTCCTGGAACTAGCTCTGTAGACCAGGCTGGTCTCAAACTCACAGAGATCCGCCTGCCTCTGCCTCCCGAGTGCTGGGATTAAAAGCGTGTGCCACCACTACCAGCCAATTTTCTTTTATCATATAATACATATATAATTATATATAATATAATCAATATATTATGCATAATATTTAAATAAATATAGTACATATAGTAAAAATAATCATATTATTATTGTTGTTATTGTCTTAGCTAGGTCTTCTATTGCTCTGATGATACATCGTGACCAAAAGCAAGTTGGAGAGGAAGGGTTTATTTGGCTTACACTTCCATATTGTTCCTCACTGAAGGAAGTCAGGACAGGAATCAAACAGGACAGGAACCTAGAGGCAGGAGCTGATGCAGAGGCCATGGAGGCTGCTGCTTGCTGCCTTGTTCCTGCATGGCTTGCTCAGCTGCTTTCTTAGAGAAGCCAGGGCCACCACCCCAGGGATGGCACCTGATGGTCTGGGCCCTCCCCCATCAATCACTAATTATGAAAATGCCCTACAGGCTTGCCTACAGCCTGATCTTATAAAGGAATTTTAATTGAGATTCCCTCCACTCAGATGATTTTAGTTTGATTCAAGTTGACGTAAAACTATCCAGCATGGTTATTATTTTACGTGTGGGTGTTTTGCCTGCATGTATATCTTTTCACCACACACATGCCTGGTGCCCACAGAGGCCAGAAGAAGGGGTTGAGTCCTCTGGAACTGGGGTTACAGAGGATTGTGAGTCTCTATGTGCGTACTGAGAATGGAACCTTTGTCTCAGGGAAGAGCAACCAGTGCTCTTTGCCCCTGAGCTGTCTCTTTAGCCCCCAATTTTCTAATTTCCTTATTTCTTTGTTCCTATTATTTTTGTTTGCTTGCTTTGTGTGTGTGTGTGTGTGTGCACCTGTGTGTCTGTGCACGTGTGTACACATATGTAAAGGCCAGAGGCCAACTCTGAGTGCCATTCCTTAGGAACTCTCACCTTATTTTTCTGAGCCAGGGTCTCTGGCTGGAGCCTGCAGCTAGGCTGGCTGGTCAGTGAACCCCATGTTTCCCAGCCCAGTTTTTTTCTTTCCACAGAGGCTCATGTAGCCCAAGTTGGCCTCCAACTCACTAGTAGTGGAGACTGGCCTTGAACGCCTGATCCTCCTCTCTCTACCTCCCAAGAGCTGGGATGATGAGCACACTCTACCACAACCACCTGCAGTATTGCCTTTATAACTCTAATGCTGTGTATTATGTTGAGCTGCCAAATCTGGCAGGCAAAAGTACATGATACTTGTATTTATTCTGGCAGCCCTAAGATAATGCCTAAGCAATTCAGTGCCCTTCATTTCCCGAGTCTTCCTGACCTATAGCCCAAAGCTCATTTACAAGAGTCTTTCTTTATTCAAAGACAGGAAGGAGAGTCTAATCAGTTCAGTGTGGGCTACTGTCCAACCTTGTTCAAATCCACAATGCTGCAACTTAAGTCAGGCAGTCCTGGGGTTTTTCCCTATAGTAGGGAATAGATGAAACGTTGTCAGAATGGAGGAACATGCCTAGAAGTTGACCTAAAATCTTATGGACTATATGTAAATAAGTGTGTGTTCTCAGCAAACACTGCTAGATACATAGAAGTTACTCTTGTACATTACCTCAATTCATAGACCAGCTTTCTAGTCTGCATATCTTGGGGTGTCCAGAATCTGGGGCTCTGTGTATATTGGTAACTGGTTTAGACAACTTCCTGGAAGCAGCAGTCTGAGTTGCTCACCATGTCACTCCTCAGGGGGGCAAAAGAGTGAATGGTCACTTGGGAAAGGACCATGTAGGTACAGAGTCACTGAAATACTCAGTGCCTCAAAAACGCTTCAAATATTTTCCCTTGGCATATTTTTCTCAGTAGCTATCTTTTTAAAAGGTTCTAAAGGGAAAATGAATCTGGGAGGAGTTGTGGGGAGGAATGGGGACTAATATAAAAATACACTGTATGCATGGATGGAAAATTCTCAAAGAATTCATAAAATATTATATATTTTAAAGTTTGAACATTGCCACAGATAGGGACTGGCAAAATGGCTCAGTGGTTGAAGGTACTTGTCACCAAGGCTGACAACCTGAGTTCAATTCCCAGAACCCACATGGTAGAAGGAGAGAACCAACATCACAAGCTGTCCTCTGACCTCCACCTGTGCATCATGGGATGTGCAGCACACATGCAACACACACACATTGAAAATAGACCCCAAGAATGTTAATATTTTTAGCATGTAGCTAAAACACAATTTCATTAAAATTTTTGATTACATGTGTTTGTTAATAAACATTAAAAACATAGCTCAGGCTGGAAGGATGACTTAGCTGGTAAGGACCATTACTGTAGAGCCCAACAATGTAAGTTAGATTCCCAAAACCTATACGGTGGAAGGAAAGAATCAACTTCTGATAGTTGTCCTCTGATATCCATAGGCATGCTAGATACAGGTGTGCACAGACACACACGAACAAATCTTCTAGAAGCCCGAGATGTAGCTTAGTGGTAGAATGGTCCCAGCATGCATGAAGCTACAAGTTGTATCAGTACCAAAATAATTAAGCCTCTCACGAAGGATCTTATATTGACTTTATTATTTCACTTTTGGCCATTTGTAATATTTCTGTTGTTGTTTTGTTTCTCTGAGACAGGGTTTCCCTGATTAGCTCTGGCTGTCCTGGAACTTGCTCTGTAGCCCAGGCTGGCCTTGAACTCTGAGATCTGCGCGCCTTTGTCTCCCAAGGGCTGGGACTACTGGTGTGTGCCACCGCACCTGGCTCATAATATTCTTTAAATTTAAAAACTGCTTATCATTATTCTGGGTGTGTGAGTGTGGGCACGTGCGTGCTTCGGGGCGTGTGTGAAAGTTTCTCAGAAAGTTTCAGAAGGCAAGTTTCAGTTCTCTTTTCCCACCACTGGGTCTGGGGACCGAACTTGGGTTCTCAGGCTTGCCCGACAAGATAGCTTTATCTGCCGAGCTATCTCTCTCCCTGGTCCACTTATCATAATCTTTCCTGATACTTCAATCCTTTTTAGGTTCCTTTATGCACAGTAGCAGCTAACGATTTTTATTTATTACCCACAGCCTTAATGATGCTAGTTAAATTTGGGGTAAAATGGTCTACCTAACCAGGCTTTATAGCACTGATGGTTAAAGTCATGGTACTGTTAACCCAGGTGGAGTCATAGTAATGTCAGAGACAGAACATGAAGGAAATGACATTTAACTTGGGTCACATGACGTAGGCTGTCCGACACATTATTTAGATATAAATCCTAGCTCTTCCTGCTGTTTACTGTGACACCTCGGGTCTTGGTATCTTTAAAACCTATTTTAGTCTTGGGATCTATAAAGCTGGGATAAACTTCCTCTCCTGGCCACCTGCCAAGGCCATTAATCAAATGAGATAATGTATGTGAAAGTGTGCTGTAAACTCGAAGACATTTCACAAACATAAGATTCTTGTTATTATTGTAGCCCAATAAAAGATGCTCACAAATCTTATTAATATGCAAGGAAATTTACCATTACTCTATTGCATCAATTATCATTAGGAAGTACAAGCTATAAAGATAAGAGTTACTCAAAGAAAGACAAACCTCCTGAAAGGATTATGACCATATGTACCAATCAGAGCCAAAATTATTTTTATTGCTTATTATTTTAACATAATTTAAGATGATCATAAAGTACAGTTGGAAGACCAGGGGCATGGCTTAGTGGGTAAAGAAGTTGCCACACAAGTGTAAGGGCCAGAGTTTGAATGCCTAGAGCCAATGTCATACCAGGCTCAAGCATCTGTAATCTCAGAGCCCCCACAGGGAGATGGGAGGCAGAAACGAGACAAACATGGCAGCCCACTAGCCTGGCATAGGCATTAGTGAACAGAGACCTTGTCTCAACTGATACCAGAAGCTGCTGTCTGACCTCTACATGCACATCCATGCACATGCATGCCCATAGTCATAGGTGCACACCTACATGTAATAATAAATATAATAACAGTTAAGAAATGTATTTGTGGGTTTGCTCTTTAACATGCCTCCTCAATGTTAAGTGGACATCTCTGGAACTCTCCTGGTTGATTTCCGCGGTTGCACCCGTATCTCATTTCTTTTCCTCTCACTTTGTCGGACTCCCTAGGAAGAAGGACAT
This sequence comes from Ondatra zibethicus, assembly GCA_004026605.1. Taxonomy (NCBI): domain Eukaryota; kingdom Metazoa; phylum Chordata; class Mammalia; order Rodentia; family Cricetidae; genus Ondatra; species Ondatra zibethicus. Next base: position 58,543 of record PVIU01000196.1, on the reverse strand, counting down.
AACTGAACCCCTTGTTTCACACAGACTTTGGGCTAAGTGTGCGGTCCCTCCTTGTTTCGTTTTTCATGAGCCTAAACCTCTTCTTACAGGGGAAGTGAGAAGTAAACCCTCCTCACCGAGTGGCAGGTGACATTAGGAAAAACAAAGGCTGTGTTTCTGAAAGCCTCTTCCACATTCTGTCCTTCCATGGTGACTTCCAGGTCCTAACTGGGAGCTGATATACAGTGATGCCTGATAAATTGTTATTGATTGGAAACATTGATTACAGCTTGCCTGAATTACTATATCACCAATAAGAATGATAAATCTCTGTTAATTAATTTACTTAAACTCCTAAGATGGAATTTCATGAGCTGGGGATATAGCTCAGTAAAACACTTCCTCCCAGGCACAAGGCCCTAGGTTCAATCTCCCATACAGGGGAAAAAGATACAATTACATGGACTTGACCTTGACATAATTTATCAATACAAAGTCACGAATGAACAGAATAATGCTATTAAATATGTATTATTCTGCCTTGTTAGTGGAGTACTCATCAATATCTCTTTTGAATATTGTAAGCAATGCTTACAACCTCTTTTGGAGAAAATTTTTTTTTTAATATTTTGCTTAAGACATTAAAGACAGCTGAATTTACATCCAAGGAAATTGACTTCAATTTCAAGTGTGTGCTGTTGAGTTTCAAATGATGAACATTTCACAAAGGATAAACAGGAGTGAATTTCCAGGTAAAATGTATGCTTACAGTTGGTGGAACCAGTGAGATCGAGCCTGGGGCAATGAATTTGAGAACAGGATGGATGCTGGTCAGTTTGACCTACAGACCCAGAAGCAAGAGGTATAAAACCCAGGAAGACTGAAACTGCATGGATGGCAGCATTTTGTGTGACATTTAGGACCATTTTATCTTTCTTTTGTTGGACTCGAGATGTTGTAGTCAAACCATTTGACCTAGTTAATCCATCACACACTGTGGGCTTGAATTTTCATCTCTAATTTGTTTCTTTGAGTTGTTGTTATTGTTGTTTGCCTTTGCTGCCCAGGTTTATAGAACTTTGCCCCTTGAGAATGTCAGTTTTCTTTCTTCATGCCCAACAAACTTATCTGTGCTTTGTGGCTTTCCTTCCTGACACATCTCTTGCCTCAGTCCCCAGGTTTCTGCCTAACTGGTTGGAGGAATACTTCTGGACTCGCTACTGTAATTTGCTTAATCAGGTCCAGGTCATGGGAACAGGGCGATGTTTCTGAGAACTGTCTGCCCTAAGCTGAGGTCTGGCCACTGGAGAGATGAGACTTTATGTTATGGGAGCCACAGCATCCTGTCTCCGACCAGGGAACATTTACGGGAAGGGGGAATAGACAAGATCTCCTGAGAAAATTGGGAGCATGAGGGTGCGGGGAGAAGAGAGGTTGGAAAGGGAAAAGAAGGGGAGAAGGGGAAGAAAGGAGGAGAACATGAGAGAACGGGATGCTCTAGGTGGGGGAAGGACAGAGATGGAGAACAATGAAAGAGATATCTTGATTGAGGGGGCCATTATGGGGCTAGCAAGAAACCTGGCACTAGAGAAATTCCCAGGAATCCACAAGGATGACCTCAGCTAAGACCCCAAGCAACGCCTGAACTGACCTTGCCCTATAGTCAGATTGATGACTATCTTTAATGTCATCATAGAATCTTCATCCAGCAACTGATGGGAGCAGATGCAGAGAATCACATGTAAAATTTTAGTGTTGGAAATGTTGTCTTGTGCCTTTAAGTATTTGGGAGACAGAGGCAGATGGGTTTCTGAGTTCAAGCCTCTTCTGGTCTGTGTACCAAGTTCCAGGCCAGCCAGAGCCACCGTGAGACCCTGTCAAAAAACGAAACAAAGCAAAGCAAAACAGAACAAACAAAAAGCAAACCAAAAAACCAAAAATTGACCTTAGATGGACTTGTAGGACATTAAGTGGTGAGTTCTTGAAATGGTGCTCTGAAACTTTCAAAGAAAACCAAACTATTGGAGTGGGGCAATATCCTTTGGACTCAACTATTATTTTAAATATACTTTCTTATATTCACTTAAAATACATTAAGACAAACCTTGCTGTATGCCCAGGATTACTCATAGCCAACTTATGATTACTACAAACCCAGCTCAAACACAATGCTTGAAAAAAATCTGGTCTTTATTGGGTGACCAGGTCAAGAGTGGGGGGTTTGGTGTGGTAAGAGATGGGGTTCTCAGAACATTCTCCTGAAAGTTCCGTGGCCTAAATTAAAAAAAAAAAGCCTTTATGTTCTTATCATGTTTGTGTAATTTAAAAAAAACTGCTCTAAAAATTGTGCAATGGAAATTAGTCACAGAAAGAGCTACAAGGTTGCAATAGACAGGACAGGATACACTTGTCATTTCGCTCTGCTGACTTACCTGTTTGGACCTGCCTTTTTGTCCCTGGGTGTTCCTCAGAGGTTCATCCACGCTTGCGACTAAGATTTAAAGGCCTTAATAACATGCACAGATTGCATCTATAGAATCCCATTTTGGTAGTTAAAATAGGACAATAACATTTTCTCCACAGCAAGACACTGCCATAGAAAACAAATGGCATTTCTCGACTATCATTTGCAAGAGCTCTTTTTTCTTTTACTTTTTGAGATTATAATTAATAATATCTGACTTCCCTTTTCTCCCCCGAAACCTCTCATATACCCCTCCTTGCTCTTTCAAATTCATAGCTTCTTTTCCCATTAATGGTCGTTACATGTATATATGTAATGTATGTACATATATATTCCTAAACAACCTGCTCAGTCTGTAATGTCACTTGTATGCATGTTTTGGGGGCTGACCATTTGGTATTGAATAACCCAAAGTGTCCTCTGTCCTGGGGAAGACTATTTCTCTCGCTCTCAGCATTCCTTAGTTGCCTGTAGTTCTCTGTGTAGGACTGAGGTCACATGGGCTTTCCCCCATCCACTGTGGCACATCTCTTGTTCTTGTCCAGCTCATGTTTCGCCAGTCATGTTGGTGAGGCTTTATGGGTGTAGCCTCCCACATTACTGGGAGACACAGTCTCACAGCAAACTCCCTGATCCTTTGGGTCTTACAGTCTTTCCCTCCATTCTTCTGCATTGCTCCCTTTGCCAAGAGTTAATTAAAAAAAGATCAGCTTTGCCAATAAGTATGTTTTAATTAGGCAATCAAATTTTATGAGGATACATGTAAGTCAACAGTTTGATTGACTCAAGAGTTACCCATAAACTCCAAGGTAGATTAAATGCAGCAAGCGTCTTGAAACCACATGCAACATCTTTTGCTCTCCTGTTACAATCTTCCAAGGATTTCTAAATACCAGCTCTTCATTGACCTCTTACTTAATTGGTTCAGGTTCACAATTTTAGGGCATTTACTGTAAGCAGAGACGGCAGACCAAATCATTAAGTCATGCTTCCGCTTTGCACGAGCAACTGTGATTGAAAATGAGGACAGAGAAACTTCTAGAAGCCTTTCTTTCTGACTAAGCCTACCACACCCTACAAAACAGGGCAAAGTTCAATGGGTGAAGAAGCGTCCTTCCAAGCAGTGACTCTCAGATAATTTCGTCAATAAAATGCCACACCCTCATCCTGTCCCATAGTCAGTGCTTTTCTGTGGGTCACTTTGTAAGTGGCTCGTGTGCCAGGCAGCTTCTTAGCAAATTTCTCCAAAAGCCAAGTGGTTTGCTGTCCTCAGAACACACATATGAAGGTTCTTGGGAATGAGCCAACAGACTGTGGTGTGTTAGGACAGTGCCTGTCTGCAAGAAAATGCAGAAGCACAAGGTTTTTTTGCTTTTTTGTTTTTCGTTTGTTTGTTTGTTTGTTTTGTTTTTTATTTTTCGAGACAGGGTTTCTCTGTGTAGCTCTGGTGCCTGTCTTGGAACTGGCTCTTGTAGATCAGGTTAACCTCGAACTCACAGAGACCTCCCTGCCTGTCTTCCGAGTGCAGGGATTAAAGGCATGTGCTACCACTGCCCGGCAAAGCACAGGTTTTTATTGTCCTTCTGACCACAATAAAGGAAAAATTACAAAAAAAAACCCCGAAAAACCTGTTCTTTAAAAATAAAGTGGGGAGATGGCTCAGCAATTAAGAGAACTGACTTTGTCTTCCAGAGGTCCTGAGTTCGATTCTCAGCGACCACCGGCTCACAACCATCTGTAATGAGATCTGGTGTCCTCTTCTGGGCTGCAGGCATACATGCAGACAGAACACTGTATACATAATAAGAAAAAAAAATCTTAAAAAACAAGAAAAAACAGAAAGCAACAATAAAAAAATAAAGTTAATGTTATTGTGGAGGGAATCTAGGACCGTGGATTCTAATAGGAGCATACATTTCTTTCCCTTCTTTCCTTTCTTTAGTGTGTGTGCGTGTATGTGTAATTACAGTGTATGTGTACCTGTGTGTATGTGTGTGTGTTTACAGTGTGTGTATATTTGTATGTTTACAATGTATGTGTACCTGTGTGTATATGTGTGTGCGTGTTTACAGTGTGTATATGTGTGTGTTTACAGTGTATATATACCTGTGTGTGTGTGTGTCTACAGTGTATGTGGGTGCACACAGCATAGCAGGTATATGGAGGGATGAGGAGAACTTTGTGGAGTTGGTTCCCTCCTTCTATATTTATGAGGGTTCTGGGGATCCTTCTTAGGTCATCAGGACTGCTAGGCTAGAATTTGTACCTACTGAGCCATCTCACCTGTCCCCGAAGCCAGCCATTGACTCCTGATCTTCCTGTCTGCGCTTCCCAACTCCCCGAAGCCAGCCATTGACTCCTGATCTTCCCAACTCTTGGTATTCCAGCTCTACATCATCACATCTTGCAATAATAACGATTTATCAACATCGTCATCATTACTATAATTACTATTACTATTATTATTTTAGAGTCTTATTGTGTAGCCCTGTCTAGCCTTAAACTCACACAGATCCACCTGTCTCTGCTCCCAAGTGCTGGGATTAGGGTTGTGTGCCACCAAGCCGAGCAATAATTCAATTTTTTAATCTAAAAGAAAGGAAACTTTATGAATAACATCTTAACAAGCTGTGTATTTCTAAATTAAGAAATCACCATGACCCTGAGGGAAGCCCATTGATAAAGCCATCCAAAAATAGATCCCTGTGTCTGTTGTAGACACTTTGGGGACTACATGCCTTTCAGAGGAGATTTTCATTATACTTCATTGGCTTGGCTTTCTCTGGCTGACCTTGAGATGAGGAATTTGGTATTTTTCTGGCAAAAGAGTGGAAGAGACTTTCATTTAGACATGATTAAGAGGCTCCTTTGAGTGTGCCCGGAGAGAACAAGGGCACCTGGGGGAAGCATGGTCTGAAGGCACAGAAACTGTAGTTTCTGAATGGCTACTTGGGGGGCTGAAGCAGGAGGGTCATCACCATATCTCAAAATAAAAAGTCAGGACAAAAACAGCGCTGCAGATATTGCTTGGCTCCACGCCATCAAGTCCCAGTTTCAATGCCTAGCACTGCCAGGGTCACCAGGAGACGTCTGTGAAAAGTCTCATCACTCCAGGGTCCGGGTGAACAGTACGTGTCGCTGTTCTGTTGAATCCTCTCCAGCTTCTTCAAGGCTCAGGAAAGTATGCTAAGACATTGCTTTGCAATGCTATCTGCATTTAAAATGAGGGATTCTAACGCCACACTTCTGAAGGTATCTACGTCTCTATGGAAAGATCTGAGGCAACAGCCCAGAAGGAGTTGACCCAAAACACTCAGCACAGATTTGTGAAATGTTCAAGGTCTGACTGTGTGTCTTCATAAAGGGAGGGGCCGTATGCCTGTAATCTCTTGGGTGGAGGCTCTCTCCATGTCGTTTAACTATGAAAGGCAAGACAGACCTGGAAAGGCCAGAGAAGTAGTGATGTAATTCATATATGAGATGAAATTCCGTGATGGGAAATCTTTCTCAGGGGATGAAGAGAGCCTAGTTTTATATTTTCAATTGAATTGATTTTATTGTTTTACACAGGTCTCACTATGTATTCCTGGATAGCTAGGAACTCAACATGTAAACGAGATTAACCTCAGTCTTGTGGAGATCCTCCTGCCTCTGCCTCTGGAGTGCTGAAACAGAGACACAATGGCTTGAGAACTTTAGCTGTTATTGAGATAGTGTCTCATGGAGCTCAGGCTGGCCTTGCCCTTGCTGTGTAGCTGAGAATAATCCTGAACTTCTGATCTTGTCTCAACTTCCCAAGTGCTGGATGACAGCTGTGTCCCACTGTATTTAGCTCTCAATCCAGACTCTTAATTGGAAAGACTACCCAGAAAGAACATATCTTTGGTTCTATGCTTTTACAGGGGCTGTGGTGCAAAAACCCTGCATTTGTATTCTAATGCTTTTTCTGGAGATTGGTATGCGAGGCATTGCAAAATACAGACATCAGCAATGGTGACACTCAACGCCACCTCCTCTCATTTGAAGGACTTTTCTGTCTCATGTGCTTTATCAAAAATTCCTGATTTCCACTTCCTTGAGCCTCTTAGAGCTATGTTGCACGAGTTCTAATTGATATTAATAATAAAAACCTGGAATCAGATATTAGGGGGTGAAAGCTGAAGGATCAGAGAAGTAGAGAAGCAGCCACTTTGAGATCTTACCTCTTATTACTCTCTGCCCAAAAAGAGACTAAGCTCCTCTCTCCTCCCACCTTATCAGTTCCTCTCCCTCCCCCCCCCGCCCCCAGTCATGTCACTTCCTGTCTGTCTGTACAGATCTCCAGACCTCTATGGTTAACTAATGGCTAGCCCCTCCCTCTGATCTTCAGGCAAGCTTTATTTGTAGAGCACAAACAAAATATCACCACAGAGCTATAAAACTTGTCTGTAGAGAACTTCCTTCATGTGTAATGTCTAGAGCTAATCTGAGCTCCTGCAGTCACCATGACCTGAACCCACCAGTAGAACCCAGCAGATGTTGTGAAAACTGGTCCCTCATTGCTTCCTTCCTCCTCAGTGCAAGTGTTTAATGGACTCTGGAGCAGTAGGTGACTGGAACTCAGAGTCACCTTAAGGGCTCACTAGATACAAAGCACTCATTTGTCTACCTTAAAATCTCAGGCCAGGCTGAGAAACACAGGGAGAAAAAAGTCAAGATTGTTTTATACCCTTTCAAATGTCAAAGGTCTGTGTCCTGAAAGTTTTTAGTGAGGGTTTCCCCGGCCTGTGCAAGGAACGCTGGACGTGTGGTCAACTGTAGCAACTGGCATCTTGTGGTTCCTCTTAAAAACTCCCAGGGTGCCGGGCGGTGGTGGCACACGCCTTTAATCCCAGTACTCAGGAGGCAGAGGCAGGCGGATCTCTGTGAGTTCAAGCCCAGCCTGGTCTACAAGAGCTAGTTCCAGGACAGGCTTCAAAGCCACAGAGAAACCCTGTCTTGAAAAACCAAGAAAAAAAAAAAAACAACCAACCAACCAAACAAACAAACAAACAAACAAAAAAAAACCAAAAAAAACCCACCTCCCGTGGCTCACATATTTGTATCTAAGATCCACATGACGGGTTGTGCATGTGATTTCAAATCTTCATCGATCCCTGAGTGAGTGGCCCACGAGGGTTTTCGTAGAAAACAAATGTAAATACTTGACTCTATAGATCAGGGGATCAGGGTCATCTTTAACTACATGTCCCATTTAGCTAGCCTTGGCTACAAGAGATCCTGCATCAAAGCAAACAAATAAATAAATACAACAAACAAAAAGCAAAGCCGCCGTAAATTGTGGCTTCCATAGCGCCTGAGCCCAAATGCGAAGCTTAGCTCCAAGGCTGTCCAAGAAAAAAGCCACGAGTCTGTTGGTCAAACAGCTTCATACAGACCTCTACCAATCACTAAGTTCAAAGGGTCCTACTATACACCACAGTCTACAGCCTGTCCCATTGGGGCACTCCCATCAATGTCTTAGCACCCTCAGTCTCCTTCCAATTCTACTCCTTTTGTTTTACTTTTCAGTGCTGGCAGCCAACTCACCCATTCTGTGTCTTTAGTGAAGGATGCCACATAATTTCTTTTTTCTCCTCTGGATTTAAAAAAAAATTCTTATTTGATTTTATATCTGAGAGTTTTGCCTGTATGCATATCACATGTGTGGTGGACCCTGTGCCTGAGGAGTTCAGAATAGGATATTGGATCCCCTAGAACTGGTGTTTTATGGATGGTTGCAAGTTGCATGACTGGGCACATGTGTGCCAGGAACCAGACTCAGGTCCTCTGTAAGAGCAGCAAGTGCTCTTAATCACTGAGCCGTATCTGTTTCCAGCCCCTTCTGGAGATTTATTTTATTCATTTAGAAGTGTGTGTATGTCTGTGTGAATACATACGTATGTGTTTGCTCGCCGATGGGTGAAGGCCTGTACATCCACAGGGGCCAGAAGACAGTGTCATATCCCTTAGGATTGGAAATACAGGCATTTGTGGGACACCTGCCCTGATATGTGGGTTATGCCTGTTATTCTCATGGTTGCACATCTCTCCAGCCCCCTCCTTTCTGGATTTTGAACAAATTAAGAAATAAAGGAATAAGATAAACATAATGCCCATATATCAGTGCTATTACCCATAAAGTCTTAACTCAAGAATCAAACAAAGGGTGGGGCTCTAGGTCAGTAGTACAACACTTGGTCAGGCATACTCAAGTCCTAGTTCCAGATCCCTTGCCATGAAAGACACAGAAACCAAAGCAAATGAATATTTAAAAACTGTGCATGAGTGTCTTGCCTGCACATATGTCTGTACACCACATGAGTGCCTGTTACCTCTGGAGACCACAAGAGAGCATTGGATCCCCGGGAACTGAAGTTGTAGAAGGTTATGAGATACCATGGGGTGCTTAGAATTGAACCTGGGTCCTCTGCAAGAGCAGCTAGTGCTCCTAACTGCTGAGTCATCCCTGTAGCTCCCTCCTGCTCTTCTTCCTCCTGGATCCCACAGCAGAAGTCACAGAGGTGCTGGGTTTACAGAGCAGGAGGCAGGTCCTCATTTGCCACATCAGAAGTGAAAATGCTGGTTCTGCCTTTGCTCAAGCACCAGGATCTGGGACTATAGTGGTAGCATTGTTTCCTGGAATGCCTGAGCCCCTGGACTTGATCTCCAGTACTGCAAAAATTAAATATATAAGTAAATTCACAAAAGTAAAGCGGGAAATTTTTAAAAGAGCAGGTTAGCCTTACCACAATTCAGACTAACCCATAATTCAGAAAAAAAATTTTTTTTCACTTAATTTCAGATCCAACAGGAGTTCAAGGGTACCCCTTGCCTAGGAAAATCATGGGGAGGGTGTGAATGGGGAGAAAGTACTTGCTGCCCAGGCAGTGTTAGGATCCCCAGCAACCATACTCTGGGGAGAGTCGGTATTCCGCTGAGCAGGCTGACTCCCTAGCTGAGTGCAGCAGAGAGGTCTGGGATGAAGGGAAAGACTCCCTCAGTGCATAAGGAGGAGCGTGATGGGGGGAAGACACCCGCCATTGACCTCTGGCCTCTTCACAGGTGCGTGCACACGGTGCATATGTGAACACACATACATACAGGCCCATGCTCCATACACATTCATACACATAAAAAAGACATAGGGACATAGGTCAACAGTGTCCTAGGTTGTCCTCAGACTCCCTGTGTAGTCAAAGATGACATGAACTCTGGATTCTCCTGCCTCTACTTCCCGAGTGCTGGGATTAAGATGTGAACTACTATGCCCAGGTTTTTGCTTTATTTATTTATTTTTTCTCAGAAACACTGGTTAGGTCTGTTTTAAATCAGCAGTCAGTCAGCTTAGCTCATGCTGGAAACACCAGTCCCATTCTGCTCCAGGCCCGGCTAGGCTTCTGGAGTGAGGTGAGCAGCATTTCAGCTTGGTTGGCCTGGCTGTTTCTCTCTCTCTCTCTCTCTCTCTCTCTCTCTCTCTCTCTCTCTCTCTGTGTGTGTGTGTAATGGCAACCAAGAGAAAAGAAGGTTCTGGAAAACTCTGTATTTCAGGAGTTGGGCACCTGGTAGTATGTTCTTGGCTTGAAAATCAGAGGCAACATGAAAGAGCCTGGCTGAAGGCTTACTGAGGAATGAAGGAAAGGAGGGAATAATAGAGAAAAATAATACCCTGAAACAGTAGAACACATGGGAAAGCAAATGTCTAATGCCGAAAATTCATAATTTGCTAAGAAAATGTCACCTAATCCTTTCTAAATAGAGAGAAAAACTACACAAGAGTAGGGATTTGGATGTCGTGTTTAAGAAGAAAAAGCCTGCAAAGAATAAAGCTACAAGCAGGGTTCATTTTGCATAAATTGCTGTATTAATTTTTTTTACCATGATGAATGGCCTTAGGGATTTTGTATTTTCGTATAGCTCTAAAAAGACAGCTTCTTTTTTTAAAAACCTGTAAAACACATACACACATGCACACATATACAAACACACACATGTACACACACATGCAATATATACACACACTTACACACGTATATATACATATACCCACATACATATGCAAACACACACTCATACACGTACACAAGTACATACACACATATGCATATACACACAGAGACACATAAACACACACATACACACATATACACACATAAACATATACACTCATATACATACACATATACACACAGATATACATATACATACACACACAAAGACACACATAAACATATACACATATACAATTACACACATATGGACATAAACATATGCACTCATATACATATACACATACACACAGATATACATACACATACACATAAACACATACACAATATACAAACACACATGCATGCATATACACACATAAACACACACATACATATACCCATATAACACATATACAATCACACACATATATATACACATATACACACACATATATATATACACAAGTACACACAAATGTTGTAAGAGTAAATTATTTTTTATTTTTGGTGAATACTTTTCAATGCAGATATGTCATTATTTTATGTGAAGTCACAATTGACAATTATATCTAATTATAAGGCATATGACAAAGATAAACGCAGTTAACTCATAATGTGTGAGCCTAAAAAGCTATCCTTTGAAGTCAGTTTTAGAATTATGGATTTATAAAAGAAAAGGAGGCAATAAATTTTCCAAGTTGCAATCCATTGAAACTTCCCATCTCTACTGATAAAATTTTCACAGAGAAGACTTCTGGAAAGGTGTCCGTAACTTAAGCATTTGTGGCAAAGTTAGTTCATTACTCAGGTCAATATTTCTGAGTTTTTAGAAACAGTCATCGCAAAGTTTGAGTTATCCATGGGAAATAAACAACTGCCAATCCCCAAAGCTGAGGCAGTACAGGGGATTACCCTTCCTTTCCTGTACCTCCGCCCCCATCTCCCTAAGGCAACCTGAGCTCTGGTAAACTCTTAGAGTGTACAGTCCCAGATCCCTCGGTAGGGTGGGGTGAAAGGATTAAGATTCTGGACGCCCAGACCCAGGCAACCTGAGTAAAGGCCTCATAGACAACTCAGCACCTGCATGCAAGGCAGAACTCAATACCCGCCTCCCTGAAGCCTAAAAAGCGAGGAATTTTCTTCCTTCTGCTGGTGGCTGATGGACCTCCTGCGTCAGCTTCCCTCACTGTGGGTGGCGTGTGAGACTAAAGGGTATCTTACCAAAATGTGTGAGCATCGCTTTATCAAACCTGGAAATACTCTTTCACTCTTACTTAAAATATATCCTCAGATTACCAAAGGCAATGGTTTTTACTTTGTTCTGTATTAAATCTTTTAATGAACCAATGAATAGGAAAGCAAGCTTTAGCCCTTTCTTATAGGGTGGTAGGGCCGCTAAAAGATGCCAAGTAAGATTCACCCACATATTTCCTTCAGGCTAGTACTAAGTTTTAGTAAGGAAAGAAATTTAGTAAAGAAATTAGACTGCTTGGATTGAGTGAAACCAAAGTATTACCGAGATGGAGAGGGAGAGATGGTTTAGTGTTTAGGAGCAGATACTGCTCCTTGTAGAGGACCATTATTCACATCAGGCAGCTCATAAATTCCCGTCACTCTAGCACCAGAGGACCCAGTGCCCTCTTCTGGCCTCCATCCCCCAACCCCAGTACCGTGAACACACACACACACACACACACACACACACACACACACACAATATTGTGGGAGATTTGAGACGCTGACACACATTAAATGACTACTGAAAAGGAAATAGTTTATTTCATTATAGAATACTTATTCTTGGAATAATATTTCTTAGGTTTAGCAACTGGTGAACACTCTGTGGTTATGTTATTTTAATCTAGAAATCTGTGAACAAGAAGAAAGACCTTGATAACATGCAAACTAAGCTTAAATAACCATTGTCAGAACCAGGCCTGATGGCGTACGCTTGTAGTCCTAATACCTGGGAGGTGGAAGCAAGAGGATCAGGAGTTCAAAGTCAGCCTCCTACGTAGTGAGTTGGAGGCCGGCTCCAGATGATGAGACCCTGACTCAAAAACAACAACAAACAAAATCATTATCCTGTATGGAAGCCCTTAGCACCAGTTTCCTGCTTCCCAGAGAGGTGAAAGTGGGGTTCCTAGCCAGTGAGTGGACAGGTAAAGTGAAGTTAGTTTTTGGCCTGAGCATCCACAGAGCAGAGCTTGGAGCTCTTTCCCTGACTCCCACTCTTGGCAATTTCTAGATGCCTAGTGTTACGCCCAAATCCATGAAGTCCCCTCAAGGCCAACAAGGAAACCGAGTCCCGTGTGTAAAAGCAAAGAGCCTTTATTTTAATCAAGTTTGCAAACTCAGTCTCTCCTCTTGTCCAATGTATTGGAATAACTGGAGAGCCCTGAGCTCAATTAGAATTGGGTTTTTATAGTAGTAAAGGTTGGGGTGAGGGGCCTCTGAGGTTTAGGACCACTGATTGGCTGACATTTGTTTAGGGGTGTCCTGGTGAAAGTGCGCTGGCAGGTGATCCTATCTACAGCGCTTGGAATGTCAGGCATTTCCTTTGAATGGTCTGCCCTTGGGCGGTGGTCTGGTTATCTGGCTTGTGGTTCTTTCCTGCTACCAGGTATTGCTTCAGGGTAAACTGAGACTCAAGGGTCTCTTATTAAATTTATAGAGGGGTGAGTTCTACTCTGGCAGGTGATAATGGTTGGAAGTAAAGGACTTCCTTTGGGTGGTCTGTCCATACTTAGCTTATCACGGCTGGCCCCCACACCTAGGTCTCAGGGAGAGCAAAAGAAGGGGCGAGTGGACCTTCGGAGCCGACTCTTAACTGACACCAGCTGATTAAGCATGATTATTAAAACCTCAGTGTTTCGGGGTACAAGCACAAGATGCTCATCTCCCCAACTGCTACCCTGAGGACTCCTGCTTGAGAGTTTTAGGGACCTAATCTGAAGCTAAAACTAGGATTTGTAACCTTGACACTGAAAATCATTTCAGGACCAGCCAGTTTACGAAACGGACTTGGAGAGGCTTCAGTAAGACTAGGAGAGGAAGCTCGGCTTCCTTCTTGGGTGCCTGTAATTTATGTGTCTTTCTCTCCTGTCTCAAAATATAGTGTAAGATAGACAAGAAGACTTGACTCTCTTCTGCTGCTGAGCTGTGGAGCTGTGTATCACCACAGCACAACTTAGCTCGCACTGACCGAATGCCAAGCGGTCAAGAGTAAAGTCACAGGTTTAAAACTGGAAGATGAGGCAAGGGATACGGCTCAGTTGGTAGGGTAGTTGTCTGGCATGCAGAACCTTGGACGTAACCAGGTGTGATGTCACAAACCTGACAACTCAAGTGCAAAGGAGAGGAACAGAAGCTCAAGGTTACCACTAGCTCTTAGTAAATATGCCACCAACCTGCACCACACAGGGCCCTGTCTTAAAAGCGAATAGACACAAAACTGGAAAATAAAATGTCCACAGGGCAGTAGAAAGGCAACGGTTCCTGGAGATTTGGGAGCGTCCACAAGAATCACTGTATGTTACTGTGGAGAAACTTGGGTGCCCTATCAATATCCTTAGCTTTGCTAGTGAATAATTTAAGAGTGGACTCAAAAGGAATCTCAAGGACAATTCTGTTAGGGTTTAAAAGGAAACCAGGGCGTGCGAGCTGTAAATCTCATCAGCTTGTGGAAGAGGGAGAAGAGAAAAGAGGCCACGCTGATGGTGTTAGGCTAGCTTGGGGGTCAGCCACATGGTGGGTGAGCAGCCACGCGGTAGGGAAGCGAGTGAGCGCTAGAGGAAGAGTGAAGCCCAAGGAGTCAGAGACCGCGTGCTTAGAACAGAGAAGGAAAGGAAAAGCAACAGTTTTATGGGTAATTCAGAAAAGTGGGAAGGCTTACGAACTGGCATGGCTGCTGTTCTGTAACCAACCGTGCTGGGGTGGGGACCCTGGGAAGGAAGAGTCCACCATGTCATCAAAGGGATAACTATTCTGCCTCTTTCTTTAGTGCCGTTTAAGGTGAAGGAGGGTGGTCCGTTGCCCAGGTAACTTTTATGTTTCAGGTAACTTGGTATGTGAGGTCTCTGCTCAGACCAGACATTTTGTTCTCTTGACCAGAAGGAAATAGATTTTGCCTTATGAGCCTTTGCTGCTCTTGTGGCATAACTAGGTCAGAATCGGGGTTTAGTCGGTGGCTAGACAGGTCAGAGCCGAGAAGGCAAGGATCCAGAACCTGGGCAGAGCCATCAAGCTGGCACAGATGGTCAGGGCAGGTGCCAGCCATAGAATAAACTACCAGGAAAGCCATGAGACAGTGTCCTTGGAAGGTGGACCTAAGGCTGCCAATGTGACTTGGCAGTTGGGTCGGGCCCAAAAAGTGGGGCTTCAGCCATAAAAAAACAAAAAACAAAAAATAAAACAAACCCAAAATATCTCATTTAATAGGACAGTGTTTGATTGTTGCCCAAGCAGGTTAGATGATTAATCCCATGGGAATAGAGCTTATTGAACAGTCTCATAACAGAAATATCTTAAAGTTTGGTGCTTGGGGTGGAGCTGAACCAACGGATGAGAAACAAATGGCTTGAGATTGAGGAGAGCAGAAAGCCGCCAAATGAGTCATCACGAATGAAAAGTTTTGTGAATGGCTCCAGAGAACGGAATAGGATTTGGAAATAAACAGGAGAGAAATTATTTGTTTTTGGTCTGACACTCATTAATTCATAGATACAATTTTTTCTTCCTAAGCCTTGGGGTGCTTTGCAGAGTGTTCTGTCTAGAGGTTCTTTTATGGACTTGCAACTGCATTCCTATAGCAGTTAGGGAATTGAGCAAACAACCAAACAAGATCATTTATGGAATGGTTACGAAGGCACAGGTGCAAATTTTCCCGGTAGCTGTAACCAACTAGTGTACATTGAGTGACTTCGATGAGAGGAATTTATCTTGTCAGAGTTCTGGAAGCTCTGAATGTACAGGTGTCTGCAGCACTTGGTTCTGCCTGAGGCCTGGGAGGAAGGATGTGTTGCAGGCCTCCTCTCTAGATTCTGCTGGGTTTCTGGTAGTCTTTGTCTTCCTTGCTTTGTCGATCACAAGGTCATGATCATCTCCCCATGTGTAAGCATGTCAGCTGACCATCCTAATCATACCCAGAATGGCCTCTTCTGAAATACAGATATCATTAACCATTCTACTTGACAATAAGGTCACATGTTAAGGGACCGGTGATTAAAGCCCTAGCCTAGGAACTTGACCAATATCAGTGCACATCTCGGGTAGTTTTCTTCAACACGGCTTCCTAGGTCTCCTAAAGGGATGTTTGCACAATTTTATTTCCCCGTGGACCTTGGAGGTCAGACATTACACTTTCAGTATGTCCATTTCCTGGCAAAGTACCTGTTACAAGTCAGGTACATCTATCTCTCTTGAGCTAGTGACTATAATAGCCTTCAGATTTCTCTCTCTTCTTCTGACACTTTTAGTTTTTTCAACCTAGTTCACTCTGCACAAAATTATCCATCCTCCCTTTCTTTGTGAGACAAGGTCTCACGTGTATTAGGCTAGCCTCTGTCTGAGTTAGGGTTTCTATTGCTGTGAAGAGACACCATGATCATGGCAACATTTAACGGGGTGGCCTCAGTTTCAGAGGTTTTGTCTATAATGATGGGATATGGTGGTGTGTAGGCAATCGTGCTGGAGCTGAGAGACCCACTATCTTAACATGCAGTCCACAAGAAGTGATCTGAGATACTGCGTACGGCTTGAGTATCTGAGACCTCAAAACCAGCCTCCACAGTGACACACTTCCTCCAAAAGGCCACACCCACCCCCACAAAACCACACCTACTAATAGTGCCACTTCCCTTTTAAACCACCACATTTCCACTCCCTGGCTTGTAATTATATCACAATACAAAAATGCATTCAGTCCAACTTCGAAAGTCCTCATAGTCTATCCCAGTCAAACAAAGTTTTAAAGTCCAAAGTTCAAAGTCTCTTCTGAGATTCATTCAATCTCTTAACTGTAATCCCCTATAAAATAAAAATTAAAAAAATAGATCACATACTTCCAACATATAATGGCATAGGATATGCATTACCATTCTAAAACATAGGGAAGGTAGTATAGTGAGGAAATACTGGTCCAAAGCAACATGGGAAACCAGCTGAGCAAATTCCAAACTGTATTTCCATGCCCGATATCAAACCGCTCTTCAGATCCCCATTTCTGTTCAACTTTGTTGATTGCAACACACTTCTTTTATCTTGAGCTGGTTCCACACCCTTTTAGCAGCTTTTCTTGGCAGATATCCCATATCTCTGGCATATCCAACATCTTGGGGTCTCCAGGGCAATCCAGGCTTCAACTTCACAGCTTCACACAATGGCCTTTCTAGTTCTCCATTTCTGGACACCTCTTAGACATGCCTGACCTCAGGTGTTTTCCTTAGTCACTAAGACAAATTCCATAGCCCTTTTCTTCTATCCTTAACTCTAAAGCCAGAACCACATAGCTTAAGCTGCCAAGTTCTGCAGCTTGCTGGGGCTGGAACAAGGTCCTCTTGTTTAATTACATCTTCACTAGCTTTCTGTTTTCCAAGGTTTCCTTCACTGCCTAAGCTTGGCTGTCCTTGAACTTGCTCTGTAGACCAGGGCTGGCCTCAAAGTTCCTCCAGCCTCTGCCTTCTGAGTCCTGGGATTAAAGGTGTGTACCATTAAACCCAGGTCTAAGTTTTTCTTTAACTTCTTTTCACAAATTGGAAACTGAGTTGGGTGGGTTAGGCTCTTGCCCTGAGGTCACCAATCCCTTTACTCCATTTCTTAATCTGTTTATCTCCTTGAGCCCAGGATTTAGCTCCATTCCACTTCCTGGTTCTCCTTTTCTCCTCAGGTTGCTCCTTTTCACTATAAACCTTTATAAGCATGAATACTAGTGACCACATGGCAGAGTCTACACTAGGCTGTTTGGAGATTTCCTCTGCCAAAGAAATTTAATCCAAATCTTTTCACTTTAGCCTCAGGCAGACTCTTGGTACAAGGGCAAAAACCAGCCACTTTCTTCACCACAATAAAGATCTCTAGGCAAACACACGAAAATTCTTTTTCTCGGAAACCTCTTGAGCTGGTCCCCCACAGTTCAAATCACTCTTAGCGCTACCTCTGTCCGTGTACCTATTAGTATGACCCATTAAGCAGTGTTTAAAGCATTCTACTGCTTCCATAACCCAAAGTGCCAAAATCCAAATTTCTCAAAACAAAAAGCATGGTCAGGCTCATTGCAGCAATACCCCAGGCCCTGATACCAACTTCTCTCTTAGTTAGTGTTTCTGTTGCTGTGAAGAGACACCATGATCATGGCAACTCTTATAAAGGAAAACATTAAATGGGATGGCTTTATCCATTTTCATCATGGGGAAACATGGTGCTATATAGGCAGATATGGTGCTGGAGCTGAGTGTCCTACATCTTGATAGGTAGGCAACAGGAAATGGTCTGAGACACTGGGTTTGCCTTGAGCATATGAGACCTCGAAAGCCTGCCTCCACAGTGACACACTTCCTCCAACAAGTTCACACCCACTCCAACAAAGCCACACCTCCTAATAGTGCCACTCCCATTGGGGATCATTTTCTTTCAAACCACCACAGCTTCTAAGGGTTATGAACTGAGAGTGACTTTGAACTCCTGGTCATTCCATGTCCATCTTCCAACAACAGGTGTTGTTACTTTAGCTATGTAACGGTGTGTTACGTTTGTCTCTGCTGCCTTTGTTAATGACATAAAGATGGGTTACATTGTTTATGCTGCATTTGTTCAATTATTTAAAGATGTGTTGCTGTTTCACCTTGTCTGCCTAAGGCACCTGATTGGTCTAATTAGAAAACTGAATGGCCAATAGGTAGTCAGACTCGGGATAGGTGGAGCTGGTGGACAGAAAGAAAAAATAGGAGAAGAAATCTAGACTTGAAGGAGAAAAGAACAATGGAGAAAAAGACAGACAAGCTTGAGGTCAGAAGCCAGGCAATCGCCAGCCAGCCAGGCACAAGAAGCAGGAAAGTAGGTCATACAGAAAGAAAGAAAGGCTAAAAAGTCCCGAGGCAAAACATAGGTAAAGAGAAGCAGATTAAAATAAGCTAAGGCTGAGCATTCATAACTGAGGATTGGATGGGGGATAGGGTGGAGGGAAGGTGGGGGAGTACGAGGAGAGGAGGGAGGGGGAACTGGGATTGGTATGTAAAAAATAAATTGAAAAAGTCTATGCCATGATTTTGGAGCTGGTTGGTGACCCAAAAGAAAAGCCTATGACAAGGAGGAGTCCCCGTCTTGAAATCGTTTGCTCTTCTTTTACTGTCATTTATGAATCTTCTTAACAAGAGCTGTGATGATACGATGGTTGAGAGAATCCAGGATAAATGGTGGGAGCAGAGTCTCTTATCCAAGTTTATACAGGCAGGAGGAAAATTTCAAATGTTCTGGCGGTCACCGCAGAGACAGGTGGCTGCTTTATTGCCACATCCAAATCAATCACACCCATGAGTTCCCTCTGAAACTGTCACAACTGTAAAAACAATTGGACAGAAGGTCTTGCCATTATATATGAATTAAATATTCATCTCTTAATAGTCACTTTACTAGCACTAAAAGGTTGGCAATAGACTGGCCTATTGTGGATGAACTACGGCGATGATTTGATGGGCTCCAAACCCACTTACTACATTCTCAGTGCTTCAGATCTGGACACAGTTGCACAGAACTTACAGGAGACAATTGCAAAGTGCAGCGGCATGAGACAATAGCATTCATTTTTTGTGCATATGTTTACTGTTTAGTTGGAGTTCAGCTAGTTCACTCACTGGGCAAAGAGTGCACTTGGGTATCCTCTATGAATATTGCTTCCCACCTTGGGTCACAGGGCTTTTCAAGCAACACAGGTGACAAACCCATTCGCGAAGACACAGGTCTCAATTTTGCATGGTAGCTGTGCTGACAACTCATTGGTCACAGAAGCCACATTGTCACCTCCAGCACCGAGATGATATGGAGGCATACGCTTGCTTCCCACACCCCCGTGGAAGAGTAAGACTTGAGAGGAGAGATTTGATCTGAGCTAGTCCACTGATGTCACAATCACTAAGCCTGTAATCATGGTTATCTAAGATCTGCTCTCACTGTTACTTTCTAGGTCTCTCTTTTATTTATTCTTTGACAATTATATATTACATATGTAATATATATGACTAATGTGTCTTGATCATATATCCAATTCTTCCTCCCACTCCTCCTAGACAACTCCTCCCATCTTATGTCCTCTTTTTTTATGATAATCCACTAGATTCAGTTACTGTTGCCTTGTCTTGATCTTGGGCAGGTAATCATAGCTCAGCCAGCCAGGATTTGGCATTTGGGACTTGCTGCTGAGGGATACCAATGACCATTTTTCTCCCCCAGAGAAAGCCAAACAACAGGGAGCAAGTTTCTGGTTAGTTCTAGCTTCATTTCTCTGTGTCCAACAATCAAAGTAAGTGGTGTAGGAGGGTCCTTCCGTATTTGGGTTGCTTTTATTGGTTAATAAAGAATCTGCCTTGGCCTTCTGATAGGGCAGGACTTAGACAGGATAAAGAGAACAGAATGCTGGGAAGGGGACAGAGCCAGAGAGAGCCGCCGCCATGAAGCCTGCCAGGTCAGACACGCTGAATCTTTCCCGGTAATCCACGACTAGTGGCGACACACAGATTATTAGAAATGGGTTAAAAAAATATGTGAGAGTTAGCCAATAAGAGGCTAGAGCTAATAGGCCAGGCAGTATTTCAATGAATACAGTTTCCGTGTAATTATTTCGGGTATAAGGGAGCTGGGTGGCCACTGGGACCAAAAGAAGGCCCGCGCGCCCTATTACAAGAAATAAGTTGTATCTTGGCAACAGGGTCTTACCATCTAGTTCTTGTGGGCAATCAAGCACAATGACAATAGACTGCATTGTTTGCGAGCCTGGTACTGAGATTTTTATTTAATAACCACAAGGGAAGTTAGTCTACAAAGTAGTGGGTTTCCATACATGCCCAGATTTGGCTAATCTATCCCATTCCCCTCCTCTCTCCTGTCTCCCATCCTAGTCTCTCTCTGATTAAGCTTTTAACTGACCGATTCCCACCCCAATGGCATATGGGTTCTGCTACCCTCTCATCCCTTAATACCTCTCCCCCTCCCACTCTCACGAGTCCTGTTTGGCTTTCTGACCTTCACAGATACTCCAAATTGAACATACAACTCTGAGAATTCAAAGCTAGGACCACATATGAGAGAACATTCAGCATTTTTCCTTCTGGGTCTGGGTTACTTTACTCAGTATAATATTTTCCAGTTCCTTTCATTTTTCCTTGCAAATTTCATGCTTCTTTACAGCTGGATGAAATTCCCTTTGTAAACACACCATATTTTCATCATCTATCCATCAGTTGATGGGCATCGAGGCTGATTCTATTTCTTGGCTATCATAAATTTTATTATGATAGATAGAATACAAAGAACTATTTCAATTCTGCCTATTTGCTAAGACTTGGTTTGTGCCCTAATATCTGATATATTTTGGAGACAGTTTCTGGGCTTCAGCATTTGGATGGGACATCTTCAGAAATCTGTTCTGTTCTTTTGCTCTTTGATGCCATTTAATTCAGATATCTCTGTTTATTCTTTGTCAGGATGGCCTGTCAGTTATTGAGAACACAGTGTTAAAGTTACTCATTGCTATTGTTCTAGAGCTGACCTGTGATTGTACCTCTATTGGTACTTTTTAAATTAAATTAAATTTTATGTGTGTGGGCATTTTGCCTGTATGTATGTCTGTCCATCATGCCTGGTGCCAGTGGAGGTCAGAAGAGGGCATCGGATCTCCTGGGACTGGAGTTACAGATAATTGTGAGTCTCTTTGTGGGTGTTGGCCATTGAACATAGGTTCTCCAGAAGAGAAGCCAGTCCTTTTACCATCTAAGCCATCTCTCCAGCCCCAGGCTTGTGTCTTTTAATTGGGCAAAATATTCAGAACTATCACCGATTCCTGCCATTTTGTTGGCCTTTCTGGTGCTTGAGTCTTAGCTCTTCTTGCTTAGTGTTAATTCTGGCACTGTTTATTCTTTCCTGTGGCCCCATGGATGGGCTGGAGTTTTTCAGTCTGCAAGGTACTTTCAATTGTGATCTGTCGAGATGTCTCAGTGGTCACAAATTCTTTTAGCCTATTTTTATCATAGAAGGTTATTTCCCCCTCAACTCTCACAGAAGTTTTGCTGGGTAAAGTAATCTGGACTGCCCATTGGTGTCTTTTAGAATTTTTCAAAATTTATTTATTTTTATTTCATACACATTAATGTTTTGCCTGCATGTCTGTGGGAAGGTGTCAGATCCCCTGAAACTGGAGCTAATGGCATGAGCTGCCATGTGGGTACTGGGAATTGAACCCAGGTCAGCCAGTGCTCTGAACTGCCGAGCTATCTCTCCAGTCCCTATCTTTCAGAATTTGAAATGCACCATTTCAAGCCCTGTGGTTTTAAAGTTTCAGTTGAATAATCTGCTGTTATTCTGACCGTCCTGTCTTTACACGTGACTTGATGCTTCTCTCTTGCAGCTTTCAGTACACTTTCTTTGTTCTGCATATTTAGTGTTTTCACTATAATACAATGAGGGGAGGTTGTTTTCTGGTTTTGTCTGGTTGTTCCTCAATGCCACCTGCACCTGGACTGCATCTATTTTCCTGACTCTGGAAATTTTCGGTTGTGATTTTTTTTTTGAAAATTTCTGCCGTGTCTTTATAGACTGTCTTGTGAGGGTCCAGTGACCTTTTCACAGGGGTTGTGTATCAGATAACTTGCATATCAAATATTTACATTACAATTCATAACAACAAAATTACAGTTATGGCGTAGCAACAAAAATAATTGTATGATTGGGGGTCACCACAGCTTGAGGAACTGTATTAAAGAGTCATAGTACTAGGAAGGTGAGAACCACTGCTCTAGAACAAGAAGCTGCTGCTCCCTATTCCTTCCCCTTCTTACTCCTCTTCTTTCACCTCCTCTTTCTCCTCTTCCTGTTCCCATTCTTCACCTATTAACCTGCAAATTTAATCTTTTTAGAATGTCAGGTTATATCCTAGGATACCTTCTTATTTTTTTTTTTTTAATATTTGTCCACATTGGATTGTTCTAATTCCTCTACCTTGTCTTCAAGTTCAGATAGTCTGTCCTCTCCTTGACCCATTGTGTTGGTGAAACTTTTCACAGAATGTTGTAGTTGATTCATTATATTTTTTATTTCTTGTATTTCAAATAATTTCTCATGTCAACAGAAAAGATGCGCATGGGGCTCCTCCCATTTGGAAACGCAAATGTGGGACTATGTGGGGCTGTGTGAGTTTCCGGAGTCGGAATATCAAATGTCTGGGCTGCAGGCTGTGCACCCCACTTAGATAAAGGCCAGTCTCCATCTGTCTCATCCATCTTCATTTGCCTTCTGTGAATAAGCAATATTTAGGCATTTTAGAAATATTACCAACATGCCACCATCACTCTGTTTCCCAGGTCCAGTAGTTTTTCCCTCATACTGTAGGACAGTGGTCTGTACCCTGTCACTTGTATTTTAAATAAACACTGATTGGACAGTAGCCAGGCAGGAAGTATAGGCAGGGCGACCAGGCAGGAAGTAGAGGTGGAGCAATGAGAATTCTGGGAAGAGGGAAGTTTCAGTCTGCAGTCATCACCCAGACACAGAGCAAGCAATATGTGACCTGCCAAAAAAGGTACCAAGTCACATGACTAACGCAGAGAAGAATTATGGGCTAATATAAGTTATAAGAATTAATAAGAAGCCTGAGTTATCAGGCCAATCAGTCTATAATTAATGTAGACCCCTGTGTGTTTCTTTGGGACTAAATGACTGCAGGACTGGGTGGGACAGAAACTTCGGTCAACACCCTCCCATCCTCCTGATTCAGTCTTCAGCTCTATGAAGTGAATTATAATCATTATATTAGGAACCTGCTCATTATTTCCCTAACTGTAATTCAATTAGCCATTTGTTATAGGTGTCAAATGCCAGCAATTACCAAGAGAAAAAAAAAGACAGTGGGGCCAAAACTAAATATACATACATACACACATATTTGTATTTAATATTGTTTGTCCTTGAAGTAAAGGGAACTCCTAATTGTGAAGTATTAATTAGAATTTTATCTAGCCAGTCATCAGTCACCCTCATGGAAAACTCTGGAAACAGCCTTTCTTCCATACACAAGGGACAGACTATTGGGGTCATGGAGCAAAGGTCATGTTCTAGAAGACAAAATGAGCAAATATGTATTTCTGTTTGCATTTGCCATCTCCACAGTGAAGAGAAATCAATAGGTTTACAGAATATGGTAATTGTTCTCTTAAGCGAAGGTTTTCTGAAAGGCGGTTTTCCACTGTAGTGGAGCTGATGATTCCCAGTAAGTGATTTGTTCTTCGGGGAGTTGTATGGGCTTAATTAAGGTGGTGCTGGTTCAGCAGCACAGGGGAAAAGCATGAGGAGGTCACTGTCAGATTCGTCTCACCTCAGAGTTGAACTTAAGCATTTGAAATTCAAAACTGGGTTCATTCACAACTTCCCTGTGACAGGTTGATCTGTTGGAGGAAGGGGGCTGGATGTCTTGGGGGTTATAACATTAAAAACATAGTTCAAAGAGAACGAATATAGAAGCGTGCCATTCTTGGGTAAAACCTTACGTAGTTAGGTGGGCCTGTGAAGAGACATTGCTTCATTCATTCCGACTGGCCTGCACATTCATGCTCCTCTCCACAGAAGAGCGAGGCGGGTGACAACATGGCCACTCTCTGTTTAAAATGACACTTATTCAGCAGCAGGCCTGCCTCCTGAGTTCACTTCTTCTTAGCCTCTTACACATGCAGCTCATTGTCCCACAAGCTCTACAGAGAGCACTTTCTCATGGCGCGCTTGAGTGCTTTATCCTACTATAATTTAAGTGTGTCAAACTCTGTCACTTCAAATCGCTTTCCTCAGGAGGTTTCTGTAGTCTGAAAAATAGCTTCATTAAGAAACCCTCTAGTATTTAGCTTATTTTAAAATGCTGTTCTATCTGGCATCAAAAATAGGTCATTTCCTCAACTATCAGGTTTGGCCATAGAAATTCCTTCCAGTCTGCACTACAACAAGAAAGGAGGGCATCTTTTCTTCGGAAAACCCACAATTTGTAGTCCAGTTGTAGGGAACTCATTCAAGCTTCTATTGGCAGTGCTGCAGACATGGCTCAGGGGTTAAGAGCCATGGATGCTCTTTCAGACGACCTGGGTTTGATTTCCAGCACCATCATGGCAGCTCACAACCATCTGTTTTGGAATATATTGTTATCTGACCTTCATTGACATCGGCACACACATGGTACCCAGACATACATGGAAGCAAAACATTCACATAAAAATAAGTTAATTATTATAAAAAAATCTAATTGGCTTGACCTCTGTCTCTGTAGACAGATCTCTCTCTTACTCTACCTGTTTTGAAGTTTGGGTCAGAGAAAAATAGAGAGTAAAGGGGAATAAACATTTTAAAGTATACAATGTACTTTTTTCCTACTATATATATTTCACACGCATAGATATACATGTATAGTAACACCGAGGGGTTAAACATACATCTGGTATGGTTAAAACTGAAGAAACCAATGAAACTATGCAGATGCAGATGTGACCTTAGCTTTTCTTCTTTTTGAGGTTAGTGAACCAGGAAGGCATCTTGCTGAGAAGTCAGGGAATAGGTTTTGAACCTTTATGAGTGTCAGCCATTGAGCTGGTGCCGTGACTTTGTGAGCAAAGGTTCTTCCTGTCAATACTGATGGCCTGAGTTCCCTCCCTGGCCATTGTGGAAGGAGAGAACCAGTTCTTACAAGTTGTCCTTTAACTGCTCAGATGAGCACGCCTCCTCTCCCTCCAGCACAGTAAATATATAAACATTACAGAAAAATACAATGAAAAAACTTCCTTCTTGAATCTTTGCCTAGCATGCATGAAGTCCTGGATTCAATTCTCAGCAAGGTCGGAAACTGGACTTGGTGGCACATACTTATGACCCCTGCAGTTTCTGAAGCAGGAGGCAGGAGGATCAAGAGTTCTAGATCGTCCTCCACTACATAGTGTATTTGAGGCCATGCTGGGATACATGAAACCCTGGTCTTAAAAAAAAAATCCAAAAACATCAACTAAGTCAGAATTATTTCACAAGAGTTCCATCATTAAGTGCTTGTACTTTGATTTTTATTTATTTATTTCCCATTTTTTTCTTTATGTGTTTGCATGTCTTGGGTATATGAGCACATTTCTATGTGTGTATGTGTGTGCATGTAGAGGCATGAGGCTGATGTTGGTAAACATCCTCGATCTCTCCTTCACCTTATTCCTTGAGTCAGGGTCTCTCAGTCAGATCCAGAACATCTCCACATCCACAGGATGCCTCCCCAGTTAATTGACCTCAAAACCAAAACCATAACAGCAACAGCACACAACAAACAAAACATAACCAAAAACAAACAGAAAACCCTTAAAGGTCATACGTGTACTCTTGTACATTCATTGGTTTCTTTATTTTTTATGGTACCAGGTGGGTGTTTACCTTCCAAGGTTCTTCTACAGATGGATCCATGTGTATGTGACTATCTAGTCTCTGTAGTCAGTTTGCTCTGTGGATTTTCTGTGCCTGCCTTCCGAGACTGGAATTACAGGAGGACCCCCATGCCCACCCAGCTTTTAAATGGGATGTGGGGACCCAACCCCCCAGCCTTCACTCTTGCACTGCCAGCCCTTTAACCATTAAGCCATCTCTCTAGCCCCTGTGCTTTATTTTAATAACTTAATTGTCATGACAAAGGAGGCGAAGGTTGCCAAAGCCAGCATGCCCCATGCCCAATGCCCATTGACGGGGGCGAGAGACTCAGTGGGACAGCAATAACTCCCCAGTCTTCAGGGCTTCTTCCAACTGCGGCTGCTGCAGGGGCAGAATTTCTGCTGCTGGCTCTTCACTGTGTTGAATGTGCACCCAGCAGCTCTCCTTGTGAAAGCAGAGCACTCCTATGGAGTCCCCAAGAGACACACGGATGGAACAGCTGATGTATTTTCTCTACTTAGGGAGTGTTAATTAAAACTACATGTGGTTTGAGATGTTTGCTGTTCTTTCTCTTCCGAAACCCTTACAGTCTGCTTTGCACAAAAGTCTGAAGTCTCTGAGATGATAGCTTTAGTAAAGAATGCAGAGTTTCCCCTTAGCACAGGATGGTTTAAGGTGCAAAAGGCTAGGGCTGAATGTAACAGGCCATTTGCTAGAAGAAGCGCGTCTCTGGACACCAGCAACTGGTTTATGTCATATTTTAACCTTTGAAAATCTGAAATTAAAATATATACAAGTTGTACAAAACAAAAACGTGTTGCCTAAATAAGGGCTGGTGTAGCCACACCCTGGATTCCAATCCTGCCCCTGCGACTCCTCATCATCCCCCCAGAGACAATGCTAGTGGTCTCTTACTTTTCTTTAGAATTTTAACACTCGCACACATTGTCAAACTGCAGTTCAATCTTCTTCTGCTTTGAATTTTATAGAAAATGAGATCATGTAGTGTGGGGCCTTTCGTGACTGGCTTCTATGTTCAACATATTTGCCAAAGTTACCTAGATTTCTAACAAAATTGTGCTTCTTTTTTTTCTACGTGGTTTATAATCTCCCATTATGAATGAGTCTACGATCCATTTGTTCAGTTTACTGTTAATAGGTACCTGAGTGTTTCAGTCTGAGAACAGAACAAATATCCAAAAAACCCACGAGCTCTCTCTTCAGGGCTGGAAGTGTGGCTCTATGGGAAACCCGCTTAGCAAGTGTCCGGGTCCTGTGTTTGGTCCCCAGAACTGTAAACAAACAAACCAACAATCCAAATCAGAACCACATGGGACGTGTCTCTTGGTGGACCTGTGTACACAGCCATGTACACCTTCACCTCAGTGCTTACTCATTCATCTCTATAGACAGTAGGTTGTACTAAACTATTTTCTTTTTTTCTTTAATAATAGATATTTATTTATTTATTTTACATCCTGGCCTTAGTTTACCCTCTCATCTCTCCTCCCAGTCTCTATGCCCCCTTCCCTTACCCTCCCTCCCCCAATTCACTTCTCTGTTTCTGTTTAGGGAAGGCCAGGTCTCCTGTGAGTATCAACAAAGCATGGCACACCAAGTTGCAGTAAGACTAAGCACCTCCCCATGTATTAAGGCTGGGCTAGGTGACCCAGTATGAGTAGGGTCCCAAAAGCCAGTAAAAGAGTCAGAGACAGTCCCTGTTCCCACTGTTAGGAGTACCATAAGAGGACCAAGCTGCCCATCTATAACATATATGCAGAGGGCCTAGGTCAGTCCCACGCAGGCTCCCTGGTTGTCGGTTCAGTCTCTGTGAACCTCTATGAGTCCAGGTTAGCTGATTCTGTGGGTTTTCTTGTGGTGTCCTTGACCCCTCTGGCTTTCTCTGGGAGAAAGGAGAGTCTTTTCTTCCCTTCTTTTGCAGGATTCCCTGAGCTCTGCCTAATGTTTGGCTGTGGGTCTCTGCATCTGTTTCCATCGGCTGCATTTTCTAAACAACTGTACTATTTATTATTTTATTTATTGTTTGGTTTTTTTGAAATGAAGTCTTACTCTGTAGCTCAGGCTGTCTTGAACTAACAGCAATCCTCCTGCCTCAACCTCAGCGTTGTCTTCCTTCTTTCCCTCCCCCCTCCCTCCCTCCCTCTCTCTCTCTTTTGTTCTGCATAATCAGTTCTCTTTCTATGCTGGCACCGTCAGCCCTAGGCTAAACACAACACTGGTTACAGACTCATCGCCGATCTCAGTAGGAAAGTGTTCATCCTTACGTTGCTGTGGAGCTCACGTTGATGCCCGGTCAAAACCAACAACTCCCCTCCCATCAGAATTTGCTGAGACTTTGCAGTGAGCATCATAGCACACAGCATCGCAGTGCTCTCTTCCCTGATCAGCACACGGCATCTCCATTATGCCATTAATATTACAAACTGTTTTGATTGATATTTTAAAATCTTAACCAGTTTTGCTTTCCTGTAATGAAGTTGGATTTTTTTTTTATATATATTTTGCTAAATTTGATTTTCAAGGATTTTGTTTAGGATTTTTCAGTCTGTACTCTGAGAGACGCTGGCATGGACTTCATCTTTCCCATAATGTTTCTGTCATGTTTTCATATCAAGGTTATGAAGTTCACTCAGAAATAATGAGAAATAGTCCCCGGTCTGCTGGTCTCTAGAAAAGTCTGTTTAAATGTTCGGGGGAATCCACCAGGAGAGCCATCTGGCCCACCTGTTGTCTCTGTGGGAAGGAATTAAATTGAGAGTGCAGCTTCTTTAATAGACCGTTTAGATTATCTGTTCCTGTGGTAGCTTTGATGACTTGTGTTTTCATCTGTAGCACCTAAAATCTAAAATTTATTGGCATAATTTTTTTCCAGTTTTCTTTTGTGATCTAGATAGAAGTCAGAAAGTGATGGTTCTTGGGATCAATCTTGCCCACGCCTGTTTTTGTTGGGGCCAATAAACTAAGAATGTTTTTTAGATTTTGAAAGAGTCGTTAGAGGCCGCAACAACAGAAACATGAGACTATGTAACAGAGGCCGCAGTTTCGTCTCTTAACTTTAACATTGCCTTAATTGAAGTTCCTTTGTAATTTAATTTCCTGTTCTTTTTCTAACTTCTTGAGAGAGCAATTCTTGTAAATATTCTGCGTGTCCTGGAAAAGGTCAGGCTTACTCTCTGATTATTTGAAGTTCGTCTGTCCTTATTGACTTCTGGTCTTTTGACGTCAACTGTTAAAATCCTCTTCTGTGGGACCTGTGAGACAGATGGCTCAATGGGTAGAGGCACTTGTTGTCAAACTTGATGACCTGAGTTCAATAACAAGAACCCACACAGTGGAAGGACAGACCAATCTCCTGTAAGCTCTCCTCTGACCTCCATGCATGCCACTGTATGTACACACATGCACACACACAGGCAGGCACATGCACACAAACACATGAATTTTAATTGGTCTTAATAATAAAAACATGGAGTCAGATATTAGGGGTGAAAGCTGAGAGATCAGAGAAGCAGAGCAGCCAGCCACTAGAGAACCCTTTTACCTCTACCAAATCCTCAGACTGAAGGGGCGATCCTGTCTCTACTAATCCTCACACTGCATCCTCAGACTGCATCTGGGTTCCTGTCTCCTCCTATCTTACAGTCTTCTCTCTGCCCAGCCATGTCACGCCTGTCTCCACCTCCCTAGTGTTGGAATTAAAGCTGAGGGATCCCAAATGCTGGAATCACCTCTGTGTGAGCTCTATTTCTCTTCTAGACAGATTCAATCTTCTGTAGCCCAGGGTGACCTTGAACTCACAGAGATCCAGCTGCCTCTGTCTTGCTGGGATTAAAGGTGTGTGTTGCCACTGCCTGGCTGGTTTGGCTAACAAGTGACTTAGTCCTGGACTCTGATTTTCAGGCAAACTTCCTTTGTTAGACCACAAATAAAGTATCACTACACTTGCTCATACATGCACACACATACACATGCACTCACTCACACATGTGCACATGCACACACGTGCATGCACACACAGAAATAACACAGGTAAACATGGGCATGTACACACACACCAAAGGAAAAGGTAGATGTTTTGGTTATTTTTGAGACAGGAACTCACTATGTGGAGCAGCTTGTTCTCAAACTCAAGAGATCAACCTGCCTCTGGCTCCCAAGTGCTGGAGTCAAAAGCATGCAGCGCCATGCCTGGCCCTAAAAGTTTGTTAGATGAAGCCTTTATATGTTGTGATTCACAGTTTTTTGATCGAGTTCCTCTCATCTACATCCATGTTTGTCATAGTCTAAGCAATAATAAAACACGCATATTTTTATGCCATTACCTAAAGTTTGTCGTCCCAATCATTTTGTTTTAAACATTCAGCTTTAACAACTATCTACCATTTCTTTTTTTTCCCCCTCCAGAAACAAGGAAGCAGACTTCCAAACTACTAACCCTTGTGTGGAAATGTGTGTGCTAGGTTCTCCTTTGCTTTCTTCTAAACAACGGCTTTCGAAATGAAAGAAACTGACGGAAAAATTGGAGGTCTTGCCTCAGGTGCTGGCTGGGTGCCAGAGTTGGGTGTGCTCCGGTTTTGCCTGAAGGCGTGGTCCATTTCCTAAGGAGTGGTCCATGTGTGGTTTTGATTGGTTCTATAGTGCATTTACCTGCATGCAAGTGGCAGCAACGCTTTGCTCCACAATGCTGGGGTGGAAACTGTCTGAAAGAGGGCCTGGTGGGAAGCGTGGCTGTCCTCTGTAATACAGACATGCTCATCTAGTGGACAAAAACCCAGTCTGAACTTCAGCCTTAAGTCTGGGCTCATTACAGTTTCTGAATCCACAGCAATCATCTGCAGCAATGGCTGGAGACTGGAGTATTCATTTTCTTTTCTCTCTCTAGGACCTCCCAATTCCCCAGCTTTCCATCAGCAGCTCTCAGGGTGGGAAAAGGCAGGTCCCAGCTGAGGTGGGAGGGGAGTGTCCTTATCTGACAGAAGAGGGATCTATTACAGACTGGTCTGTTTCCTGCTCAACCTCCTCCAGGGAGGGAGGCCAAAGAGAAATTGCTGTCCCTGCTTTCGTTTCTCTATCTGTAATCAGAAGATAATGGAGCTCTACCTGCTCCCAACCTGCTCAGTGACACACTGAGGGTGGATTGGAGTGTGACAGTCAGCTCTCGTGAGACTAGGGGCTAAGGATAAATAAAGATGTATCATGGATGTCTGATTTTAATAAAAGATATCACAGTCCTCCATCATGGCCTCCTGCATGCTTAAAATTGTTGAATATTGAATGGATTTTTCTCTGCCCTAATTGCTTTAAATTTTTATAACATTTATCTGCTTATTTTTTAATTGTGTGTGGCTGCATGTATGTGGGCATAACTTGCCATGGTGTGTGTGTATGTGTATATATGTATATGTGTACATATGTGTATGTGCTTTTCTGTACATATGCATATGTGTGTACATGTATATGTGAGTGTGTGCATACATGTTTGTGTATATAGGTGCATGTGTGTGGATATATATGTGCCTATGTGTGTCTATGTGTATGTGCATGTGTCTCTGTATGTGTGAGTGTATGTGTGTGTATGTGCATGTGTCTCTGTGTGTATATGTATATATATGTATGTGTGCATATGGGTTTGTGTGTGTATATGTGCATGTGTCTCTTGTGTGTATGTATATATACGTGGATGTATGAGTTTGTGTGTGTGTGTGTGTGTGTGTGTCTGTGTGCCAGAGGACTGCTTTCAGGAGCCGGTTCTCTCCTTTCTCTGTGTGGATCCTGGGATTGAACTCAAGCACCTTTTCCTACTCACTGAGCCATTCTTACCTACCTTATTGTAGTTATTTAAAATATTTTTATTTATTTCTTGATAATTTTGTATGTTTATATATCTCAATCATACCCACTCCCAACTCTTCCCTCCTACTCTGTCTGGACCCCCTTGACACATGCCCCTCCCACTTCCATGTCCTCTTTTTTTTGTTGTTTTTTTAACCCACTGAGTCCACTTAGCACTGTCTGCACACACACAAGCAAACTTTTAGCAACCACACCCCAGAGAAAGATGGCGCCCCCTCCTCCAACAGCGGTCAGTTGCAATAGCCCCTCAGGCGTGGAGCCTCATGAGCTGCTGTCTGTCCCAAGCTGGAACTCTTGACTGTCTCAGTCTTTTGCAGGTGACCGCAGCGCTGTGCCTTCGTGAGTGCAAGGCGTTGCTGACCTCACATGTTTCACACCACTCCTTCCTGTCCTCTGGCTCTTACATTCTTCGCATCTTCTACAATGTTTCTTGAGCTGTGGGGTGGGGGTGGGGCATTGATCCAGAAGTCTCATCTAGGGCTGAGCAGTCAAAGGTCCCTTATTCTCAGCACTTCGACTCCTTAGGGGTCTCTGCATTGATGGCTGCCCAATGTAAAAGGGGCTTCTCTGACCAAGACTGAGAGAAGCACTATTGATATGTATAAACAGAAACGTTTAGATGCCATGTCTGTCTAACAAAGCAACAGCAGTAGATCCCCCTCAGAGGCCCATGACTGCCCCAGCCACAGGCCTTTGGTTAGGTTTACAGTTGGGTGTGAATTCTCTCCCATGAAGCCGACTTTAAACCCAATAAAAAGGCAACTGGTTACCTGCCAAACAGTCATGACATCTTGTACCTGTTGACACTTCTTACCTGACAGATCCATATGGCTGGGTCCACCTCTGAGTAAATCCATCCACACGGTCTTTCACCTCCAGCAAACTACACCAAAATTAATATTTGCAAATTGTCTCTGTTAGACCATAGGAAGTAACTAAAATGGCAATAGAGTTTCTTTCCGTGTTTTCTGGTTAATTCTCTTTTTTTCTCCCTCCCTCTGTCTCTTCGTTCCTTTCTTAACTATAGTCTCATGTAAACTAGGCAGACCTTGAACTCACTATATGGCCAAGGATGAGCTTGAACTTCTGATCCTCCTGCTTTCAGAGCCTGGTTTTACGTTTCGCTGTTTCTACCAGCGGCACTGCCTCCCAGCCCCGGTTCTCCTCTTCGTCCCTTTTCCCTACCCCGGACGATTGGGATGATTCGTTGATGCCTCAGGGCTGGTTCCTCCCCGGTTGCAGGCCTTCCTGGTCTTTCTAACCCCCACTAAGATCAACAACGGACTTAATGAACGTTCGCATCGAGGTGTAAATGGCTGACAAACCTAGGGTCATCTTTCAGTGCTTTGAAGAAGTTAAAACAGATCTTTAGCCGAACACTTATCCTAAGATGGGAATCTTGGGCTTTAGTCTAAGATGGCAGAGTGGTCAGTGGTGATAAAGAAGAGGAAAGAAAGCAGGATAATAAACGGGAACCCTCAAATCGCCATGCGTAGGTACAGATATTGAAATGTGACTCTGGCACTAAACGTCTCGTGTAGTTTATGGGATGTGTGTATATGTATGTGTGAGAACATATTCATATATGTATGTCTGCGTGTGCAGCAGGAATGTTTTAAATGAGCAATGGCCCCCACAGGCTCTGGTATTGGAACACCTGGTGCACAGTTGTCAACACTGTCTGGGGAGGGTTAGGAGGTTCAGCCTTGCGGGAGATAGAGCGTCACTGGGGCAGGATTTGAAAGCTTAGGCCTTGTCCCACTTCCTGCTTGTGCTCCCTCCTCTGGGTTTACAGTTGAGAATGTGAGTTCAGCTTCCTGCTTCTGCTAATGCCATGCCTCCCTCACCACGATGGGTGCTTCTCAAGCCTTCCTTCTTTAAGATGCCTTAGTTATGGTTTATCCCAGCAACAGGGGAGCAACAAACACAACGGGTATGCGTATACTCGTGTGGAGGCCAGAGGCCACCACTCCGTGTCATTTCTTAGATGTCACCTTACTTTCTAAAATTAAAATAAAATTGTGTGTATGCATGGGCAGGGACTGTTTGTGCATGTGTGTGTGAGTTCATACAAGTGAGTACAGATGCCCACAGAGACCTGAGGCATCAAAACCTAGCCTGAAGGTGGAGTGACAGGCAGCTGTGAGCTACCTGATGTGGATGCTGGGAATCAAACTTGGATCCATCCCCAGAGCAGCAATTGTTCTTAACTGCAGAGTCATCTCCCTAACCCCTCCTTGTCTCCTGAGGTAAGATTTCTCCCTGGCCTGAAATTTACAACTAGGCTAGGCATGCTGGGTATTGAGCCCGTCTGTATCTTCCTACACTGGGACATGCCATCATGCCTACAATTTTTGTGTGGATTTGGGGGTTTGAACTCAGGACCTCATAATTGCAAAGCAGGCACTTAACCAACTGAGCCATCTCCCCAGACCCTATTATTAACCATATTTATGTTCTAATCACGTGCAACTTTCCCCAAAGTAGACTTTTCCTTCATTTGCACAAGAAAGTACCAAAGCTTAAAAAGGTTAAACAACTGCTTGAGGCCACATTGCTAGCAAAAAACTGAGCTGAGCTCCAATCTGAAGGCACACTTATTAGATTCCAATGGGCTATAGTTGTGGATGAAATGTCTGACAAAAGCAACCTACAGGAAGGGGGTTTGTCTTGGTTTACAGTTCAAGAAGGAACACAGCCAATCACAACGGGGCATGGCAGCAGGTGCGTGATGACCTTGAGCACACTAAGACAGGGAGGAGACAGGAAGTAGGCGGGGTAAGGAACGTCAAGGACAGCTCCTACCAGCCCACTTCCTTTGGGGAGGCTCTTTTTCCAGAAGGTTCACAACTTTCCAGAACACTGCCACCACGTAGAGTGTTCAAACACAAGAGCCCACAGGAACATGTCGCATTCAACCACAACCGTGCTTTTCTTGTCGGGTAGGATAATGAAATAAATCATAAAAATAAAAGCCACATGGGGTGGAAAACCGGATCAGTGACTAAGAGCACTTTCTGCTCTTTCAGGGAATCTGAGGTTGGGGTTCCCAGAATTCACATAAGATACCTTACAACTGGCTAGGACTCTAGCTTCAGAGGATCCGACACACGATTTAGGCCTTTGAAGGCATTGCACTCGCGCGCGTGCACACACACACACACACACACACACACACACACACACACACACACACACACACTTACAAATTGTAGATTGTCTATGATGAATTTTGTCGCCACTTATCTATCCTCTTTTTCTTTTGAGACAGAGTCTCGTTATGCTCCTCCTGGCTGGCCTAGAACTTACTATGTAAACCAGGCTAGACTCGAACTCACCTAACTCTGCTGCCTGGATGCTGGATTTAAAAGTGTGTACGACATCATACTTGGCCTTCTTTTTAAAATATGATTTATTTTAAAAAACTTACATTGATTTTATTGTGTATATGTGTGCCAGTTCTCAGCTCACTCTTCCGACTTTGTAGGTCCTGGGGATTGAACTCTGACCGATGGTCAGGCTTGGCAGCAAGCACCTTTATCCACTGAGCCATCTTACCTGCAGCTATTTTTTTTTAACTTATGCACACATGTCTGTGTGTGTATTTGCATAGAGGTGTCCGGATGCCTGTGAAGTCTAGAAGGTTGCAGATCCTCTGGAGCTGGAGTCATAGGTAGTTGTAAGCTGTCACGTGGGTGCTGGGACTGGAGGTCAGGTCCTCTGAATGAGCAGCCATTGCTCATAAGGGCTGAGCCATCTCTGTAGCCCCTGGACTTCCTGTCTTTTGTTTATTCCAGGTTGGAAAGCATTCCTGTGTGTGTGTGTGTGTGTGTGTGTGTGTGTGTGTGTGTGTGTGTGTGTGTACTAATGGTTCTTATGTCCCTTTGTAATTTTTGTCATACAAACAGACATACTCGTTCTCCAAAAATAATTGACTTGTGATGAAATGTCAAAATAGATCATTGGCATCTTCCAGACGCTTTTTGGTGCTTTACCAAATTTAGTGATGAATGTGTTTTGTTTGAAAAAAATAGAGAGCATGATTAATGCTATAATAATATGTTATGCGCAAACCAATCTGAATACCTTTTCTTTATCAGAAGTTTTCTTGATGTGTGACATCTTCGATGTGTGCAGCAGTTTTAAAACCACTTCTTATTTGCATTGGAGCCTATGAGCTTTCTAAGTGCTCTCATGGGTCTCTAAGTCCATTGCGCCACTGTCTTTTTTTTTTTTTTTTTTTTTGCTGTCTTTTGCTAGAACTCTGGGATTTTTTCCTTTCAATTTTTAATAATCATTATGTATGTATGTACCATTTCTCATTTTCTCAATATTTATTAATTTACGTTGGAGATAAAATCTTATGTGTCTAAGCTAGCCTTGAACTTGCTGTGTAGCCAAGGATGCCATTGAACGTCTTGATTCTCACGCTTCTGCCTTGAGAGTGCTGGGATACAGATGTGCACAGCACAGGCCGTGCATGGGGTGCTGAGAACTGGACCCAGTACTGCAAGCTAAGCAAGCACTCTGCTGGCTGAGCTACAGCTGGGGTCCACTGATTGGTAAACAGATCTTCACTTTTACTTCTTGCCAACATGAACTTCAGTGTAGGCAGTTTAGCTTTCTATTAATTTCTCTGTTTCTCTGTATTCTCCTCTCTCTGTGTCTTTCTGTCTGTCGTTTCCCTTCTCTCTCTCTCTCTCTCTCTCTCTCTCACACACACACACACACACACACACTCATTCTATTTTGTCTAAGTTCCGTGTTGTCCATGGTATGGCAAAATACTATAACACAGAATCCATCACTTTTGAGTTTGCTCCTGTAATAGAGGAAAAAAAATGAAACAGCACAGATATGAATCAAAAGTAATTTCCTAATAAAGTCAGAGACATGCGGTGGAAGTTCTCTGAAGACCGCTGACGACCGCTGACGAGCAGAGTCTTATCAAGCCATGTCCTGTGCTCCTGAGGCAGCCTCTCTCTGCTTCCCTCAGGTACTGCCCTTTCCTGACTCAGCTGCCTGTCAGCAGGAGGATTAACTGGGCTGCCGATAGCAGGTCTGTTCAAGTCACATCCAGTCACTGCACTGCCATGTCTTTGATCCTTCCATTCAACACACTTTCTAATTCAGAGACATTTTAGAATTTTTAAGCTTCACACTATGCCAGACTTAAATCCTCTGGTTTTGTCTGTTGATAACTTCCCTTACTCTAATCAATGGGAAGGACAGTAATTCATATGGCAAATGACCCGTGCTGGATACTTTGTCATCAGAGAGGAGGGAGCCTCAATTAAGAAAATGCCTCTAGAAGGTTGGGCTGCAGACAAGCCTGTTGGGCATTTTCTTCATTGGTAATTAATGTGGAGGTCTGAACCCATTGTGGGTGGGGCCATGCCTGAGTTTGTGATCCTGGGTTCTACAAGAAAGCAGGCTGAGCAAGCCATGGGGAGCAAGCTGGCAAGCAGCACTCCTTCATGGCCTCTGCATCAGCTCCTGCCTCAAGATTCCTGCCCTGTTTGAGTTTTTGTCCTGGCTTCTGTTAGCCGTGATAGGTGCTATGCAAGCATAAGCCAAATCAACCCTTTCCTCCCCAACTCGCCCTGGTCATGGTGGTCATCACAGCAGTAGGAACCCCGAGCTTTCTTTTCAAAAGCTGGCTTTCATTTTCACAGAATGTACAGGAGTTATTCAAAGGTTTATTTATATTTATACTTGTGTGTGTCAGTGGGTTGGTATGAATTATGTGTGCAGGGGCCTAAGGCAGCCAAAGGTGAGCACCAGATCACCCAGAGCTAAGTTACACACAGGTCAGCTGTGAACCACTCAATAAGGGTGCTGAGAACTGAGTTTGGGTCCTCTGGAAGAACAGCAAATACTATTAACCACTGAGCCATCTCTCCAACCCCTACAGGAATTATTTAGAAGAGAAAGCAGTTAAAAATATGCTCTTAAGGGGCTGGAGAGATGGCTCAGTGGTTAAGAGCATTGCCTGCTCTTCCAAAGGTCCTGAGTTCAATTCCCAGCAACCACATGGTGGCTCACAACCATCTGTAATGAGGTCTGGTGCCCTCTTCTGGCCTACAGACATACACACAGACAGAATATTGTACACATAATAAATAAATAAATAAATATTTAAAAAAATATGCTCTTAATCAAGTGTGTGTCGTATTTGCCTACACATAGCTATGTAACAACGTCAGGGTTTCTCCTCAATGTAGTTTTAACTGAAATTAGTATAGCTGCAAACTAACTTCTAGAGAGTCACTTCTGTGAGGAGATTTGCAATTGTGACCAATAGAAATTGATCACTGTCACCGTGAATTGAAGGCTGACCACCCGCAGGGTTGGTGATGGAGATGATGCTTCTGAATGCAGGGACCACAGACTGGGAGGCTCTAGAGGCCGGCTTGGAAGCAATGGAGGATTTAGAGGACCAAGAATCAGGAGAAACGACAACCATCCCTCGACCAAAAATACTTAGTGCACCTCTTGTCTCAGTTGCCATGGAAACCATCTCCACAAGGTTCTCTTCTTTTACATCACTCACTGAGTATTCAGAGTCTCAGGAGGAAGAACCTGGTTGGGTGAATTTAAGTCACACCCCTGACTCAGGTCTAACAGAAAAACGGATCAGGGTCACTTGTTTCCCCCCAGGGCAGCTGTGCTTTTACCATGAGCATGTACAGTGAGGAAATCAGTGGACAGTAAATGATTGGAGCCGCCAGAAGGATCTACACTCGTGAATAAACTGGTGTCGTGGATTGAACTGCTTCTTAGTTAAAACAGCATAGTGTAGTAGGATCTAGGGAGAATGCCACAGGTGCATCCATCCATCCATCATCCAAATAATGTCCATCCAGTACTTCCTTGTCATGAAAAATAATCTAAAAATATGCTAACCAAGAAGAATTTACAATAAGGTATACAACAAAGATAATCTGTTTCCTCTTTGCCTTTACATTACCTATCTATCTATCTATCTATCTATCTATCTATCTATCTATCTATCTATCTATCTATCTATCTCTTTCTATAGATCTATCTATCTATCTATCTATCTATCTATCTATCTATCTATCTATCTCTTTCTATAGATCTATCTATCTATCTATCTATCTATCTATCTATCTGTTTTTGAGATGCAGAAAAGGAGAGGAGAGGAGGACAAGAGAGCTGTTTGGGGAGCAAACTAGGAGGTGGTATCCATTGTGCCATCTGCAAGGATGGGGATGGTGGAAACTCCTCTAAAGGGCATTGCAAGTCCTTTAGGGGATACCCTTTGTTTGCTCACTGTGAACACCCCCACCCCAGCCTCCTGCCTGTCAGGAAGACTTTTCTGCATACCAGATCAAACATTCAGAGAGGTGGAAAGGGCACATATTTTAATCATCCTGTCTTAAGCAATTTCCCTCCCTATCAAGTCCATTTTATGCACGCTGCTCACGGGTTTCAGTAGTAATAAAGATGCTTTTGTTTTCGGGAGGGAATGTCAGAATTAGGAGAATTGTAAAGCCGTTCACCACCCATTATTTTTATAATTAGCAAGGGATGGGCTGAGGGCTAGATCAAGCCTCTATATTTCTAGCATCGTTTTTTCTGCAGATGACAAGGCAGATTTGGTTGCTGCTTGTCTCATCTGACAAGCTGACTATTGTCAGGCTGATGTCTTCATTAAGGCTGTGTAGGAAGACAAGGGAATCAAAGGGAAGCAGCAAGCGTTTTCCTTCTGTGGCTCTGCATAGGAATCATATGTTTTGTAGGATGATGTATGAGGAAGAGTAGCTTGCTCTGTTTTGTGTGTGGTGGTAATTGTTTTGGGATTATAAACACCTGTGCCAAACATCTGTTGGGTCCTGGCACCCTCATTTTGTCTTCCTGGAATATGCAACATTATGCCCTACTTCAGTGAGCAACAACAATTGAGGTATTTAGGTGGCAATGCCGAGCCGAGGGGAGTTGGTGAATTACCTGAGATCATCAAAGATGGCGGAAACTGTAGCCAAGCAAGAGTAACACCCTGGGCTGCTTGTTTCCTGGCAGAGTCCTTCCCAGCCTGTTTCAGGTAGATGAGATTAACTAAAACTGAGTCCTTTGGAAATTTAATATTCCCCCTTCTCCCAGCTGGAGGATCGAAATAGCCTCTCCCATCTTATGTCTAAGTTTTCTACATTCATGTTTCTAAAAGCTTGTCAAGTGCCTCTTGGCGGGATTTGCTCCCGGTTTTGATTTTTCTGGTGCTTGTCAAATTGCCTCATGTCCTTCACAGGTCATCTTCTAATTTCTCTTTAAGTAGCAAAGCACCCCAGCAGTTCCTGAGGCAGTGACTTTTATCTCGCAGGCTAGGGGAAAATGGAGCCCAGAATGAGCTCATGAAGTATCAGGAGCTGCCAACAGAACAGACCCTGGAGACCAAACCAGAGAGGCCGCTGTTTGTCAAACTCTAGGTTTATATATTGACATGAATATTCTGATCACCATGTTTGCTTGCCAGCTTGAAGATTCATTTGTTTCACTTATTTTCGTCCAACTTTCTGTGTAGACAAGGGTGACCTTGAACTCCCGATCCTCCTGCCTCCCATCTAGCTCCCAAGGTTTTCATCACCTTGTGTGACAAGACCCAGGGTTTATTTTTTCGTGCTGGGCTATCAAACCCAGGGCCTCACAGACGTTAGGAAAAGAAATGTCCTACTGCTGAGCTGTACTCATAGCCTTCCCTCTTAAAAATAAAATTCAGTTCATTTTTATTACGTATATATATGTGTGTGTCTCTGTGTGGATGTTTGAATGGTAGTGCAAATGACTGGGGAGGGAAGAGGTGTCAGATTCCTTGGAATTGGAGTTACAGGTGCTTGTGAGAAGCCCCATGTGGTTGCCTGGGAATTGAACTTAGGTCCTCTGTAAGAACAGTGTGTGCTTTTAACCTGTGAGCCATCTCTCCAGCCTCAGCCCTCACATTTTTGACAACAAACTTCAGAAGCTGAAATGATAGCTCCGAAGCCTGATGATCATGCAGATGGCCGTCATAGCAGCAACAACGACAAAATGTACGGAGTGACAAGAGAGTTAGGAAAGCAGTGCTTGCTCTTGCAGTCTCACTTGGTACCTGGAACTGGAAGTTTCTCTCTTGCCCACCAGTTCCTGAATAAAATTCAGAGGCTTCTATTAATTGTAAAAGTTTGGTCAATGGCTCAGGCTTATTACTAACTAGCTCTTACTTTTAAATTAACCCATTTCTGTTATTATATATTTTATCACAATCCTCATGGCTTGTTAGTTCACATCTTGCTTCTCTGGCAACTGTTGGCATCTCCCTCGACTCTGCCTTCTTTCTCCCTGTATTCAATTTAACTTTCCTGCCAAGCTATATTCTGGCCTGCCGCAGGCCAAAGTAGCTTTATTCATCAACCAATAAAAGCAACACACATTTGCACCGTACAGAAGGACATTCCACATCAGGTACCTCTCCCATTTTGTACATCTTCCTCTTTTGTGCTAGAGACAGAGCCCAGGAACTTGTGTATGCTGGCAATTGCTCTCAAATACACAAACAAAACAAAACAAAACAAAGAGTCAGTGAGAAAAGCACCAGCATTTGAGTCTCCCTGTCCCCTGATTGTGGATACAATGTGACCAGCAATATTCCTGTTGTGAAAAGTAAGGTTGTATCTCAGCCTCCAAACTCCCAACTTCCCCATGTGCCCTGTGATGACTGTCATGGGTCTTAAACCCTGAGGCAAAATAAACCTCCCTATCTTCAGTTAATATTACCTCTTATTTTGTCAGAGCTACAAGAACAGTACCTAAGAAGTATGCTACTGCAAAATGGTTACATTTTTTTATCTTTAGATTTGCAACTATTTTTCTGGGAAGTTTCTCTGTTCTAGGGAGAGCTACATAGATTTTTTTTACACTAATTACCATGTTTCTCCCACAGGTCTAGAATCTACTGGTGACGGTTGCCCAGCTATGATAGCTACCGTATGAAAGCTTTCCGCCCCCGCTTTCTCCTCTCTCTTCCCTTTTCCCCTTCTCTCTTCCTCATGTGCTTTCTATCTTAATATGAAGTCATAAGTTATCTCCTTCAGTGTGTTTGTGTTTAATACTATTTCCTTCTGAGAATATACCCTCATTTGGCCAAAAAATACCCTCACAAGCTGGCTTCTGTGTTCCTTTGATGATCATGCTGCTTTTGAACCACTTCCTGATTCTCTACCTCAGTTAAGATACTCCAGGTTCATCTACTCTTTCTACATTCTGGCTGGAGTGGGCCAAGCCCATGAGCTTGGCTCCTGTTACTGGTTACTGCATTCAGAGGTTTAAACTTGGATGGGCTGTCCTTGCTACTTGGTAGATAATGTCTAGTAGTTCCCAGGGTGTGCACACACATTCATCCTTTCCTTGTTTCTTCATCTCTCTTGCTCATTCACAATACATATTAAAAGCCGTATATTCAATATTTAACTACAGTCCATTGTGTTCAGAATGAAGGCAGGGTGTCAAAATAGTCTGTTCATAAATTACTTGGATCATCTCTTTCCGCCTTACACCCTCTGGTGTTCTTCTGCGATCCTTTTGAAATGGAAAAGGTTCATTTGTTTTAGTTCATATTCCCTTTACGGGATAAAATATATTCATTGTTATTTTATGACTCCTAAAACATTGACACGGTTCAGAAGTCAGAGAGATAGAAGTGACAGGAAATAACACTGCTCCCAGCTTTTCCCTCTCATTTCTACCTCAAAAGGATTTTTCAAAAGTTTAAAGTGACCATGTTCTCTTTTATTCCAAACTCTGTAATTACGTCCTTCCCCAATCCCGGCATGGCCTGACCTGCCTGATTTCTAGTTTCCTCCCAAGCTGGGCCCCTCCCTGCTCCCTCTGTTCCAACCACACACATTTCTGTAGGCCCTGAATAGTGATGTTTCTGGCTTTCTAAGACATTCTCACACACTCTACCCCATCTCAGTCTGCTTCCTAAGGCTATAACAAAACCCTCGAGACTGGATAACGTGTATAGAGTAGAGTTGCTGCTGTGTGGTGGTATCAGCATTTCATTCTACTCTGAAGACAGAGCCCAAATAGTGAGAGCCTTTTATCAACAAAAAATCAAACCAAAACAAAAGAAGCACGCTCAAAACAAAAAGCTGGAAGAATGGCTTAGTGGTTAAGAGCCCTTATTGTTCTAACCCAGGACCAAAGATGGGTTTCTCAGCACAAACAGCAGGAGGCTCAGAAGCCCCTGCATATCCAGTGAGCTTCAAGGGATCTTACACCTTCTTCTGGCCTCTGATGACACTGCACACACATGCACATACACCCACATAGACACACAGGCATACACATTATTTAAAAAAACATAAATAAATAAGACCAGAGCTGGGCATGGTGGTTTCCTCATAGTTGTAACTATTTGGGAGTCTAAGGCAGGGAGGTGTTTCAGGAGTTTGAGAATATCTTGGGCAATACACTGAGAGTCACCCCCACCCCATTATCAATCAAAAAAGTGGAAATTAGTCAGCTCATGGTTTTAGAGGCTGGGAAGTTCAATATCATGGTGCTAATACTTGGTGAATGTCCTCATGGTGTATTAACCTTGTTGGAGGGAGGTCGCTTGTTGGTTCCTAGCCGCCCAGCTAGCTTAGACCCGAAATAATCACACAGAAACTGTACTAATTAAATCACTGCTTAGCCCATTATTTTTAGCTTCTTATTGGCTAACTCTTATATTAATTTAACTCATTTCTATTAATCTGTATATCGCCACGTGGCTGAGGCTTACTGGGTAAAGTTCCCAGCATCTGTCTCTGGCGGCTCCATGGCTTCTCTCTAACTCTACCTTCCTCCTCCCATGCTATAGGCCAAGCCAGCTTCTTTATTCATTAACCAATAAAAGCAACACATAGACAGAAGGACCTCCCACACCATAACCTGGTGCTATAGTATATATTACATATAATATATGTTGGTATGATGTGATAGGGTAGGGTGACCAACTACAGCGATTTGCTTTTATGACGAAGCCACTCCTGAGTCCCCAGTCATCGCTTCAGGAGGAGGGTTGCTGCTCTGACTTAAGCACTTGCCAATAGTCCCAGCTCCAAAAACCATTCATGTACATATTGGAAGCTTAAGTTCCTAACCCTTGAAGTCTGGGAGACACACTGAAGCCATATCAACTGTAAGTCTGGAATACTTGTTTCTCTCTCTCTTAACCATGTGATAATAACTCATATTCTGGACCCCAAACAGGTAGCCTTCTCTCAGGGACGATTCCTTGTCTCCCCGTCTCCCTTTTAATCCACCCATGTAAACACAGACTCTATCAGGCCTCCCACTGTTTTATCCTCATACTCCCTTCATTGCTCTGAACACAGCTTCCCCTCATAAAGCTTGTTGGCTTCATTATGTGAATCATTGTTATCTGGCCCGTCAAGGTACAGATTCCATGCATAGCAAGTATGTTCCAAATTAGTGAATGAAGAACTGGAACGACTGTGATGTTTATAGTGTTGGGAGATAGATACCATCTTTCGAAAACTTTTAAGAGTGTGTGTGTGTGTGTGT
This sequence comes from Ondatra zibethicus, assembly GCA_004026605.1. NCBI lineage: Eukaryota > Metazoa > Chordata > Mammalia > Rodentia > Cricetidae > Ondatra > Ondatra zibethicus. Next base: position 14,008 of record PVIU01000196.1, on the reverse strand, counting down.
GTGTGTGTGTGTGTACATGCATGCCATGGTGCATATGTGGTGGTCAGAGGATAACTTACAGGAGTTGCTTCTCTTCTTCAGTCATGCGGGTTCTGGGGCTCAAACTCAGGTTCTACACTGTTCCCCACTGAGCCATCTTACCAACCCTAGTTGACTTCTTAATCTTTTTCATCTCTAAATGTTTTAGCAAATTCGTTTATTTCCCTAACTCAGTTAATACACGAAAGCAATGTGACCTTAGATAACTAATCATGAAAAGCTGGTCCTATCAGCAATTCCTAGGGCATATGTTTTAAATGGTAAAAACCTAGAAAAAGGAGATTTGTTGTTTGTTTGTTTGTTTTGAGGCAGGGTTTCTCTGTGTAGCCCTATCTGTTCTGGAACTAGCTCTGTAGACCAGGTTGACTTCAAACTCACAGTTGTCTTCCTACTTCCCCTGAGTTCCTGGCCTCCATGGCTAACTAATGACTTAGCTCTGCCCTCTGACCTTCAGACAAGCTTTAGTTGTTAGACTGCAAACAAAATATCACTACAGACTGCCGCTCCTTTTTATGTTTGCCATGTTTTCAATGTGTTTGTAACTATGTTTTACAAATCTGTCAGTCTGGTTTTTGTCCCTAGTAACGCAATGCTACTGGCTGGCTGAGTTGTAAAGAAAAGTGATCTAGAGCCTGGAGACAGCACAGCAGGTAAGTGTTCTTCTAGAAGACCTGAGTTTGGTTCTAGCACCCTTTTCTGTGACTCACAGCCACCAGTGAATCTAGTTCCAGAGACCACCCTAGTCTCTGAGGCCGCCACCTACAGACACATGCAGACACATTAGCACACAGAATTATAAAAGCACAAAATATTTAAGAGAAAGAAAATAGGTTTGTTTTGGCTCACGGTTCTGTTGTTCCACATCTGGTGATGGCCTTCTGGCTGGCAGAGGCCTAGGGTGGTGCAGTACATCCTGTGGCTAGAGATGAACTTTGCGTGTTCTGTAATTCTTCTGGCCTTTCTTTTTATATGGCCATCAGGAATGTGAAGGGGCCTTATCAAATACTAATCACCCGAGGCTTTGTCTCAGCACCACCACAGTTGGATCAAATTTCCATCCTTTTAATTCCCCACAAATGAGGACTAAATTTCAACACATGAGACAGCAGAGATAACCACACCAGGTAGGACCATAATGAAGAATAAATGACTGTAATTTATATGTTCTATGACAAGCATGGTCTACATACACTATATTAAATATTAATACATACAAATCTACAACAAGGCAACCATCCATTTTAGTTATAAAGATATATCTGTTTAGTTTTCTATATGTGCCTTAGTGTGTATGATGTGGCTGCTGGATGTGAACTCTTGTCCTTCTGATTATGCAACAAGGGTCTTAACCACTGAGCTATCTTTCCAGCCGTCATTTTAAAAGATCAATTTGAGGACTTGGGATGTAGCTCTATACCCTGGGTTTAATCCCTGACAACACACACACACACACACACACACACACACACACACACACACACACTAAACCCAGTTAAGTTAAATACAAAACTTTCTTGCTAGGCTACTGAAATGTCAAGGAAATTTCCCGCACGGCATACCCCAAATCACTGCATACCCCAAATCCCTGGGAAGGGCCCCAGCAAAGCCTTCCCAGGGCCACTTGTAAAATTTGCAAGCCTGGCGTGGTGATTCATCCTTTTTCTAGAATTTTACTATTTAAGAACTGTACACTGGAATTTGCTGATAAAACTTCAGCTAGTAATGATTAACTATCTGAGGCCATATCAGTTTTGCATACTAACAAATGAATACGACTTGTAGAAAATGTCAACAATGAAGCTGCAAAAATGTTTACAGAGAGCGAACCACCTAGGACTATGTGTTTATAAAATTTGCAGACCTGGTGAGGGGCTTCATCTGCAAAGTTCCAGACCAACCTGGTCTACATACTGAGACCAGCTAGAAGTAAATGAATGAATAATAGAAGATGCAAACATTTCCTTGCGGCTGGTTAAGACCATTGTTTAACTCAGACTCTGCTCTCTTATGCTTCTTCTGGTGTGCAATTTGTTAATTGGCAGTATGCTTAGGGAATGTGCCAATTCACAACTACTTCTGGGTGTAACTAGGCTTTTTTTTTTTTTTTTTTTTAGAAGAACTGCTTTCAGGAAGTGTGCACTGCTCACTTGGCATTGTGACACGGAAGTGTGAGACCAAAAATCCTGCTGTGATCTCCCTGTGTCCCAAGGCTCCAGACAATGAGAGCAGATAATGATCTAGAAAATTGGTAGCCAGAAGCTGGACAGTGGGACTTGCAAGACTATGAGCAGAGTGTCCCCTCACCATTACCCTACCAAGATGGATGCTCTCCTGTCAGGAGAAGCAATGATCAACATGCTGCTTTCTTCCTCTTTTGGATGAGAATTGTGCCAGACAAAAATGGTCTGACTCCTGAGTTTAAACATCAAACACATGAGGACTGTCCCCAAACAGTGGCATGGACCTGGCCTACTTAGTTTTTAAGAGTTAACTTGCTTCAAATAAAATAGCTCTCAGGGTTGGATAGTTGGATATGGTGGGGGTGTGTCTTGAGTCTCAGCTACTGAGGAAGCAGAGGCAGGAGGATTGCTTAAGTCCAGGAATTTAGACCAGCCTAGGTCTACACTGAGACCATGTCTCAAGAAGAAGAAGAAGAAGAAGAAGAAGAAGAAGAAGAAGAAGAAGAAGAAGAAGAAGAAGAAGAAGAAGAAGAAGAAGAAGAGAAAAGAACAAAGTAAGTTGGATGACTAATCATCAATCAATTAATGGTAAAGTCTAGCATGCTTGAGAGCCTGGATTCCAGCCCTCCCCTCACCCCATGTGTTGAAATAACATATTTCTAAAATGTACCACTATGGGATTGGCAAGATGGCTCCGCAGAAAAAAAGAGTCTGCCAGACATTCTGCAGGACACAGAAGAAAGTGACTGACAAACTGCCAATATAGATGGAACTGTCTTTGAAATTTCCTGCTTTGTGGAAAAGTCTGCCGGATACTATGACCCTGTAGGCTGATGATGGGTGCCCCAATGTTACAGAAGAACTTTGGGTGACTGTCCAGGAAGCAAGATGTTTCTGTCATTTCTGGAGTTTTGGAAATTGCTTACAATGCACTTCCTGTTTACTTAGGTAATATTATATCCTTCTGGAGTCTTTGATGGAGCTGAAGAATACATATAGTTATAGTTTTTCTTAGTTAGGATAAAAGATAAAGTAGATATAAATATTGTAGCTGTAATTCTTGCTTAATACTTGTTTTGTTTTATGTAATATTACTATGTTAAAATTAAAACCTTCCTTTTTATTTAAACAGAAAAGGGGAGGTGATATGTGATTCCCCTCTGTATGCTGTGAATACCATTGATTAATAAAGAATCTGTTTTGGCCAGTGGCTTAGTAGAACAGAGGTAGGTGGGGAAAACTAAACTGAATGCTGGGAGAAAGGAGGCGGAGTCAGGAGAGAAGCCGTGGAGCCGTTGCCAGAGACAGACATGCTGAAACCTTGCCCGTAGGCCACGAGCCTCATGGTAAAATATAAAATAATGGAGATGGGTTAGTTCTAGATGTAAGAGCTAGCTAGCAACACGCTTAAGTAATTGGCCAAGCAGTGATTTAATTAACACAGTTCCTGTGTGGTTCTTTTGGGAGTCTGGGCAGCCGGGAAAGGAACAAGTGGAGGGTGGAGGGCGCCCAGGAACACATTAGCAGCCTCTTTCTACAAACCCTCCCCTCGCCTCATGTGTTGAAAGAGCATATTACTAAAATGTAGCACTGTAGGATTAGCAAAATGGCTCCACAGGTAAAGCTGCTTTTTCAGCCCGATGATGGAGTTCAATCCCCAGAACCCATGGAAAGGGGGAAGAGAAGACTTGTTCGTCAATGGACACCATGACATGTACACCCCCCCAAATCAGGTGTATTTCCACAATAAATAAAACTTAAAATAAAAAAAAATGTAGTAATACGGTGAGGAAAAGCCCTTCTTGACAAAATCCCCACACCACTTTCTCCACTGCCTGCAGGGCGGTGATTCGATTGCACATTTATACATCTCAGTGCCATTTGGCAATGATTTAAGCAGATAATTGAGTATTTAATTTTATAATTTTTCTTGAAGTATAAAGAAAAAAGATATCTACTAGAGGGCTTTTAAAACAACTGCTGAAACATCATGCAATTTTTTTGTTTTATATGTTGCTTAATATGTTTATTGGACTTTTTTCTTTCTTTTTTTATTTTGAGACAGAGTCTCATTTTGTAGCCCTGACTGGTATCCTGGAACTCACTATGTACACTAAACTGTCCTGAACTCACAGTAGTATGTTTGTCTGTTCTGGGATTAAAGGCATGTGCCACCATGCCCTGTTTTTTTTTGGGGGGGGGACTTCTAGATTGTATTTTGCTGTAATTAATTTTTTCCAAACACATATTGTTCTTTGTTCCTGATTTTATATTTGTGTCTTTGCATTCTTTTTTTCTAAATAGTGGTTGTCTGTGGTGTGTGTGTGTTTGATGGATTTAAGTCCCACACTACAGAGGTTAGGTGGGGTGGGGATGGGAGAGGAGACAACATAACACCTGTGGCTAACAACCCAGGTGTGGGAAGACAGAAGCCCATTCTGGGAATGTATTCTGAAGGTTAGCTAAGCAGACATAGTGACTGCCCTCTGAACACCTCTGCATGGACCCACATGGGGAGGGGTTGGGGGACAGGGCGGGGGAGGGGGTGGGGGAAGAACCAACCTACCATATTCTCAGAAGTAACTCAGTGAATATAAAGAAAGGACGAAAGAAAAAGAAAGAAAGAAAGAAAGAAAGAAAGAAAGAAAGAAAGAAAGAAAGAAAGGAAAAGAAAAACACTGAGCTCAATTTGATAGGATATGAGAATCACAGGCTAAAGTCTCTATTAAAAAAAATCAAAGGAAATGAGAATGAACAAAGACAAAAGAGGAGCTGAATGGAGGGTGTGTTAGGTAAGGGGCCCTCTCGGACTTATTTGGGAGGAACAAAGGGGTCCCTCCCAGCCTATTGTGGTAAGGAAAAGCCAAGGCTCTGGCTCCTGGCTTGCAGGGTGCTCACGTGTCTGTTGGGCCCAAATACTATTGTTCTTCCATAATTCCCATGGGGGTTTTGCCACTGGGGAAGCTCTCACTCCCTCTCCCACGAAGCCCTATTTATTTCTCCACTGGTGGAGCAGGGAGCTGGAATTTCTAAGTGGCAGCTCTGGTGTCCGGGGCTCTTTGAAATTCAACTCATCAACAGCTTAAGAAACCCGCACAGCAAGAGTTCACAGAAGAGGCCGGAGGAAACCCCGGAGCTGAGTGCCTGGAACTAAAAGCTGAAGTAGGTGAATGACGATGTGCCTGGGACTCCAGAACCCTGTGAGAGGCTGCAAAATCGGAACATCAGAGTCACTGTTCACGCTAGCACCACATCATCATCATCATCATCATCATCATCATCATCATCATCATCATCATCATCATCATCATCATCACCATCATCATCATCATCATCATCATCATCATCATCATCACCATCATCATCATCATCATCATCATCATCATCATCATTTTGCTGTTTCTTGTCATTTAGAGGATCATATGTGCCACATGTGGGGGTACAGGCCTTTAATCCCAGCACTCAGGAGTCAAAGACAGGGGGATCTCTGTGAGTTTGAGGCCTGGTCTACATAGTGAGTTCCAGGACAGCCAGAGGCTTCAAAACTAGCACTAAAGGGCCAGGCATAGTGACATACAACTTTAGTCCCAGCACTCAGGAGGTAGAGGCACACAGGTGGTCTATACAGTGAGAACCTGTTTTGAAAAGGACAAAGAAAAAGGCTTATTTTTCTTTTTAGGATTCATTTTATTTTATATGTATGAGCGTTTTGCCTATGTGTATATGTGTATTAATGGGCCTGGTGTCCAGTGTAATATTGAGTTGGAAGTGTCACCCAACCCCGTCCCCCCGGGTCTGGACTCCAATTCCCAGCCTGCCAAGCACTTGGACTCCAACTCCCAGCCTGCCAAGTGCTGACCCCTCCCCGGGGGAAGGTCAGGGCCACTCCCACAGGGTATTTAGGCTTGAGCCAGGGAAAAGAAACACATGGTTTTGGGTTTTGCAAGTGCTGTCCCTCTGTCTTCCCCTGCCATGCTCTGGGCCACCCGAGAGCACAGCATTCATTAAACGTAGGCATTTTTGATTTGGTCTAATCTGGTTTGATTGGAGTTCTTTGCACCAGTAGAGAGGCTCTGTTAGGAAATATTCCTAACACCCACTATGGTTGTTTAAAAGAAAATGGTCCCAAAGGGAGTGGTACTGTTAGGAGGTGTGGCCTTGCTGGAGTGTGACCTTGTTGGAGGAAGTGTGTCGCTGCGCGGGCGGGCTTTGAGGTCTCCTATGCTCAAACTGCTCCCAATGTCACAGTCCACATCCTGATGCCTTCTGATCAAGATGAAGCCAGCACCATGTCTGCTGCAAGCCTCCTTGCTTCTTGTCACGATGATAATGGACTGAACTTCTGAATTCTAAGTCACCACCTCAATTAAATGCTTTCCTTTATAAGAGTTGCTATGGTCATGGTGTCTCTTCACAGCAATAGAAACGCTAAATAAGACACCGATAGAGATCAGAAGATGCAGTCGGGTCCCCCGGAACTAGAGTTACAGATGGTTGTGGATCCTCTGGGAGAGCAGCCAGTGCTCTTAACCTCTGAGCCCACACTTCAGCCTCAAAATATGGCTAATTTTGAGCTGTATTCAGAAAGTGTTTGTATTTTAGCACAGTCCCAAAGTTTCTATTTGACAAGTTCTCTCCCTAGGAGAGCTTTAATAATATGACTTAGCCTGCCAAGTATCACATGGCGCTTGTTTTGAAAATATTTTGCATGTTGAAGGTGAAGGGCACACGTGAGCACTTCAGATCACAATAACACGGGCTCACACTTCAGTTTCTTTAATTCACATCCATCTCACAACTTGGCAGAAAGACTCTATCCCCCACCCAATCTTCATTTGTTCTGGTCACTCTGAGAATTCTATTTTTAGAAAAAAAAAGTATTTTGGAAGGAAGTGCAAAGGAAGATTTCAAAAGATATTATCTTGAAGCCTGGGAATACTTTTAAGATTTTCTTCTCAGGCAGTGAGATATTTGTTGGTTTACATGGGAGGGCCCGTCTTGCCTGGACTAGACAAGCAAAGAGGGAACAAAAGGAACGGAAATACATCTGGACAACTCAGGGAATCTTTCCTCTTCTTAATGATTTTCTTCTGGGAGGAGAGAAAGTGTGAAAGTGAGGAAGTTCTTGCTGACTCCTGCTAGGATTATATTTCATATCTTAATGTGAAATGTGGCTGTATACTCAGAACTCTTTACAGAGAGGGGCGGGGTCTGCACACTGACCTTAGCTCTAGAGCAGGCCTGGTCCTGCTGGCTGCAGCAGTGCCTACACTTTCACCCTCATGTCCTTCCTTTCTTGGTGGGAGTGTAGCGCGTGTAGAGTTCCTTTGTGTTGTGATGATAAATACCTGAGGGGGACCAGCTTAAAGGAAAGATTCTAGGGACTCTTCAGTTCAGAAGGTTTAGTCTCTCTGGTTGAGCCCTCCACATCATGGAGGAGAGGAAGCAGAGTGCAGCATTAGCAGGAAGTGGGCCAGGATAAGATGTGGCTGTCTAGGGTGTGGCCCCAGGGACCTGCTTTCTCCAAAGGCCGTACCTCCTGCTGTGCCACCACTTCCTGGTAGATTTCAGATTTCGAATCCTTTAGTGCATTAAATCATTTGTTAGGACTGACACCTCATGATTTTTACAAATATAAATTTGTTTTACATTTATGTATGTATATATGTATTTATTTATTTGTGTGTGTGTATGAGTGTGTGTGTATGTGTGTGTATGTATGAGTGTGAACATATGGAGGTCAGAGAACAACTTGTGGGAAGTGCTTCTTACCTTCCACCATGTGTGTTTTGTGGTTCAAACGTAGGCTGCCAATCTTGGCGGTAGTGTTTTCTTCCCTGAACCATCTTAACAAATCCTTGTTTTTGAAACAGGGTCTCAATATACAACCCCAGATGGCATAGACCACATTACAGAGAGGACATCAAGGTGGCTTGAATTTGTGGTGATATTGTCTCTGCTGGGATTCCAGGTTAAACTTACTACCTAGCAGATTTTACAAGACTTATTGTCTATGGAGATATACGCAGAGGTGCGGGTTACAAATCTAAGTGTTTCTGCATCGAACCAAGCTATCACTCAGGTTCAGGCTCAGTTCTTGTAGTTGGTTAAAACTGAACACATTTGACCTGTTAATTCTTCTCTGCGGAAAAAGTCCTTTTGCACTTGCAAAGCCAACAGTACTTCCTGCCATGGTATGTGATCTTAACTTTGAATGTTAATGTGTGCTGAAGCTTGAGGAGATGGTACTTCATGAGGAGTGAAAAGAAATAAATTAAAAAATGAATCTTTTTTTAAATTGATTTTTATTGAACTCTACATTTTTCTTTGCTTCCCTCCCTGCCTCTCCCCTCCCTTCTTCAACCCTCCCCTAAGGTCCCCAGGCTCCCAATTTACTCAGGAGATCTAATTTTTTTCTACTTCCCATGTAGATTAGATCTATGTGAGTCTCTCTTAGTGTCCTCATTGTTGTCTAAGTTCTCTGGGATTGTGGTTTGTAGGCTGTTTTTCTTTACTTTATGTTTAAAAATTACCTATGAGTGAGTACACATAATAATTGTCTTTCTGTGACTGGGTTACCTCACTCAAAATAATGTTTTCTAGCTCCATCCATTTTTCTGCAAAATTCAAGATGTCATTATTTTTTTTCTGCTGTGTAGTACTCCATTGTGTAAATGTACCACATTTTCCTTATCCATTCTTCAGTCGAGGGACATTCAGGTTGTTTCCAGGTTTTGGCTGTGACAAACAAAGCTGCTATGAACATAGTTGAGCACATGTCCTTGTGGCACGATTGAGCATCCTTTGAATATATACCCAAAAGTGGTATTACTGGGAAGTAAGGTTAACTTCAATAAACAAAAACCCAAACAGAATAAAACAAAGAAAGGATGAGAAGTGAGAGGCAAAGCCGAGAGTCCCTGCTGTCTTGGAGGCCCAGCCTGTGTGTGATGAAGGTTGCAATGATTAGGGATTGGAGCCATGAGGCTGAGGGAAGGAGGCTTCAGAGAAAGCTTCTAGGCCTTGTAGAGAGCCAGTCAACGTGGCTGCAGTTCAGGAAGGAAGCTGATCTTGCAGTCTGGGATCTGGAGCTTGAAGTTAACCTTGCTGCCTCGGATGTCCAAGCAAAGCTATAAACATAGCCTGCTTCAGTTGGGTTTTACTCTCAGTTTAAATCGTTGGTATCAGGATCTGCAATTGAGAGAGTATATGAAGTTTCTGATAAATCTAATGGAGTTCATATGGTTCCTCTCAATACAGCTCTGTCCTATTCCAATTTATGTATTTTTAAACTAAGACTCAATGCAATCTATATTACAATATGCGACAATGTGCTCAATATGGCGATTTTTTTTTTTTTTTTTTTTTTTTTTTAAGCAGGGTCTCACTGTGTGGCTGCTTTACCTGGCCTGGAACATAGACCAGGCTGTCTTCAGACTCACAGAGATCTGCCTGTCTCTGCTTTCTGAATGCTGAACTAAAAGTGACCCATTCCCCCCATCCTGTTATTCTTGGACTCATAGCACCCATGACTAACTGCTTTAGACCTGAACAGGATTGAGACTGTCAATAGTCTGCATGGATGGGGGAGGAGTTCACAAGGTTGCACTCCTCTCTCAGGATCTACAGGCAGTTGATGGTGGCTGGGGGAGGGGACACATTTCCTCCAGTGGTGTAGCCACGCCTCAGGTGCCTCGGGCACTCACTGCCTCCCTCACACAGAGAAACAAGAGAAGTAAAATAAAATGACAGGGAAGTGGGTAGAGTTGGGAAGAAAGGGTCAGCAGGAGCAGTAGGGGAACTAGAGAGGGTAATGGGGGAGAATATGATCAAACTAAATTATATACATTATGAAAATGTCAGTGAATTCATTATTATGTATAATTAATATACTCTAATAAACTCAACTTTAAAAGAAATGAAACTCTGATGATTTGCTTCCTGTTTAAGTTCTCTCAACAGTGTTCTTTCAGCCTTGAGGCAAAACCCAGTCCTCCACACTCCGGTGGATCTTTATATGGCAATCCTTGCCTACTCCATCTGGCCATCTCTGCCTCTAGTCATAGTGGCCTTTGTGCAGCTACAGGGCCCGTGCACCTGCCTCCCACTGGCTTCTGCTTCCATCTGTACTCCATTTGTTTACAGAGGCAGGAGATTGTCTGTCAGCTCAAAAAGTCAAAAGTTACTGCTTCATGCTGCAAGGTCTGCGTGACGTCGCCTTGTCCTGTTTTCATCTTCCAAGCAATGATCATAAGAGTTATCAAAAAATTAAGTGCGCAGAGCCTGTGAGATGGTTCCATGGGTAAAAGTGCTTGCTGCCAGGCTTGATGGCCTGAGTTAGATACCTAGGGCTGATTTCTTCAAGTTGTCCCTTGGCTTGCACATTAAAATGTGGCACATGCTCCCCCCACCAATAAAATAGATAAAAATAAAGAAGAAATTGAGTACATAATCAGTTATCAGACAGTAGTCTCCTCTCTAAGAATAAGAGCTCTACCAGGCTTAGGTTACGTGTGGGTCACATTCCTTTGCCTCCTTGGTATCTAAGGATCATGAGACTTCTTGCTCAGAGAGTTATTTTGCAAATACTACATGGCATAAAGGCTGGGTATCTCACCTTCACGTCCTAGATAATGGTGGAGTTAGGAGTCAGCTCTGTCTTCTTCTGGCAGTGCAGTGTACGGGAGTGTCTTAGAGAAGCCTGGGTCACAAAACAAGTAAAAATGATGTCATGGAAGAATAATGCTGATATCTGTGGCTCATTCATTCATTTTCTACTCAGTTCACTCTTTCCAAGTTTCTTCTTTCTCTGTCTACTAGAATCTGAATGCCAGACCAACATTCCTCAGTGGAGCTGTATCCTCATTCCTTCCACCCTACTTCAGCCCCCTTCCCAGCTTTTTATCTTTTATTTTGAAATAGTCTCACCAAATTGCCCTGGTTGGCTTTAAGCTTACCCAGTAACCTAAGCAAACCTTGTACTCAAATCCCTCCTTCCTCAGCCTCCTGAGGATAAGAGACTACAAAATGATAAGACAATAGGCCAGTCTTCTCTTAATAAGTCATGGTCAAGTTCCTAAATTTAACATACTCTTCTACAAGATCCCATTAATCAACAAACTAGTAAGCTCTGCATTGGGAGTGATACAAGAAGCCCTGCCTCATTGTCTCACGGTAACCATGGTAACCATGGTTGAGGGGAAGCAGCTATTATTAACTACTGAAAGCCCCCAATGGAAGAGTAAGTCTGTATTGGCTTCCAGCCTACTTTGCCCAATTGTCAGAAACTGCTGCACTTGTGGATTGGCTGTGAGTCAAGTTTTGTGTGTCTCTCGACTGTTGTCTTAATGACTGCTCTATTGCAATAAAACACTGTGACCAAGACAACTTACAAAGAAAGGCATTTGATTGGGGGTTTGCTTATACTCTCGGGGGGTTAGTTCATGACCATCAATCACAGCAGGGATTGTGGTAGCAGGCAGGCAGTCACAACTCAGGAGCAGTAGCTGAGAGCTCACATCTGATCTGCAAGATGAGGGCAGAGAGAGAGAGAGATAGAGAGACAGAGACAGACAGACAGAGAGAGAGAGAGAGAGAGAGACAGAGAGAGACAGAGAGAGAGAGAGAACTAGATGAGACCTTTGAAACCTCAAAGTCCACCCCCAATGACACATCTTCTCCAAAAAGGCCACATCTTCTAACCCTTCCCAAACAGTTCCACTAATTGGGGATCAAGCTTTCAGACACATGACCCAGTGATAGCCATTCTCATCCAAACCACCACAACTGTCTTCCGTCTCTCTCTGCCCACACCCACTCTTGCCATCCTGACTTAAAAATAGGCCCTTTTATTAGTTCAGCAAATCCTTGCCCTTTTCTATGTCTCCTTCCCTTACTCTTACCTTACTTTCCATCATTAACCCTCCCCTCACTAAAATCTCTTATGACTGATTACTGGTGGCTCATATAAATGATATTAAAACTGAAACATAATAACTAAGCCTTATTTTCAAGTAGAAATAGAAAAGAGAAGCCAGGCAGTGGTGGCGCATGCCTTTAATCCCAGCACTCAGAAGGTAGATCTACAAAGGCTCCAAAACTACAGAGAAAGCCTGACTCAAACAAACAAACAAACAAACAAACAAACAAAGGAAAAAAAAGAAAAGAAAAGAGGGAAAATTAAAAACACGTAAGATAGAATGAGGTGAGAAAATAATAGGCAGGGCCTTGACCTTTTGACACATCTCAGTGCCTCGATCTGTTTATTCTGTTGCCTTGACAAAATACTTGGTAATGTGTAAAAACTGGGTTTTGTTTAGTCCATGGCTCTGGAAGTTGGAAGCTGAGAATCATGATACTAGCAATTGAAGGCTTCCTTGATGTGTTGCAACAGGGCAGAAGAAATCACGTATAGAGACAGACCTAGTGCCCTAGCTTAAGGCTCCTCCTCTTCTCATAAATCAAGATTTGGGGGACACATTCAAACCACAACACTGAAATGTCACAGGATAGCACTTTGAAATCTGTGGGGTTGTATGATAGAAGGGCTCACTTTGTACAGGGCATGCTCTTCAGGAAGGTGTCCATATTTGTTTATTTAGCATCTGACTGTACTATGCATTCAATGCTGGTCCACCCAGTCTCTTCCCTTTGAACTTCTTACAGGCTTTAACAGTCCATTTTTCTTCATTCTTTCATACTGCCTGGGAAGGCCATTCGCTGCTGGATGATTTTAGTACTGACTTTTTGGAAAACTTTTTCAGGTCTGCACCTGCTTACATGGGCAGGGCACTTGACTTGTGGTGTTACGGGTCTCCCCTTGTTGATAGCAGATCACTGTGGAGAAATGAGTGCCTTCCTCATGCTGTGTCTGGCTTACAGTTAGGTATTTCCTGACTGTAAGATGATTTTATCAGCTTATCTTAGAAAATAAAATTCAACTTGCATATTCAACATAAAATTTCATTTGTCGCTACCTCTTCCCCATGCAAAAATACACCTACATATTTCAGACACTATCTTTTCTTCTGATTTGAATAGTGTGATATTGTAATTTGTAATAATTTGTCCCTGCTTTCTGGCACACAGATCCTAAAAACATAGAATCTCTGAAGTGATGAATCTTTTCACATGCCAAAGAGATGACTGATGGCTGGGGATGCCTGGGTAACCTCATGATGGTTGCCATGGGAACCAGTTAGTGATTAAAGGGCTGAAACTTTCAGGCCCCCTTCAGCCCTTTACCAAATGGGGAGAAGAAGGACTGGGGGGTATTGAATTAATCACTAGTGATTAATGATTTAATCAACTATGCCTTTCTAATGAGGCCTTCACCAGTGCCCCAAGGGCAGGGTTTAGAAAGCTTCTGTTTGGTAAGAGGCTCCATAGCATTATGGCTTGCACTCTGGAATCTCAGAGCTTCTGTTCAGAGCATGGCACCTCTGGATCTGGCTCAGCAGTTCTGTGTCCTCTGCCCTTCTCCCAGCCCTGGACATCTTTTCTGTTCTCCTGGCCCCGAGTTGTGCCTTTGTATAGTAAGCAAGGATTAGTGTATAAAGGACTTTCCTACATGCTCTGAGCTTCTCTAGCAAAGGACCAAACCAAGGAGGGGATCTTTGATGCACAGCCAGTTGGCTAAAACACAGGCAATAACTTAGATTTTTGGTAGACACTTTCAGTGATGGGGTCATGTGAGATCTGATGTTGTCTCCAGGTGAATAGTGTCAAAATTGAGTTAAATTGTGTGACACCAGCAGGTGTCTGCAGAGAATTGAATTATTATTTGGCAT